>OU696696.1:205013920-205301420 GCA_916050605.2 Platycheirus albimanus
TGTATAGGTTTAGGTTTTGTTACTTTAATATTTAGAACTTAAGTAATCTTGGCAAACATGTTATGAAGATCTTCACCCGTTCTTACTGGAACAGAGGTGTCTCCCTAAGAAGATCAGTCAGCAGAGGTAGAAGGTGGAGTCCTTTCCCCTCTTCTATGGAACTTATTTGTCAATCAACTTCTAGTTGACCTGAAAGCAGGTTCAAAGTGATTGCATACGCTTATGACGTCGCTATTGCGGTATATTGAAACATGCTCAAATTCTTATTGAGCTAATGCAAACAGGAAAATGTGGTCTAGGAGAAAACCCTCACAAGACAGAACTGGGAACTGGCTCTCTTCACAAGGAAATATAAAATACTACAACTAAATGCTCCGTCCATCAATAGAACTCCACTAATTTTTTCAAATGAAGCTTCTAGGCCTCGTTCTAGATAAGAAGCTGACATGGAAACCCAACATTCAGGAAAGAGTTAAAAAGGCCACGGTAGCTCTCTTTTCTTGCAAAAAAGCAATACAGAATAAATGGGCTTTATCCCCACAAATTACCCACTGGCTATATACAACGGTCATAAGACCGATACTCATTATGGGATAACAGTATGGTGGACTGCTTTGGATAAAGTTTCCTACAGGGACAATCTAAGCAAAGTCCAAAGACCAGGGTGTCTATGTGTCAGTGGAGCACTGCGTACGACACCTTCAGCTGCCTTAGACATTTTTCTTAATCTTACACCCTTCGACATTTTTAGTAAACAAATGGCCGAGAGCACAGCAATCCGTCTCAGAGCTACCTATCAATGGGCCAATAACTCAATTGGACACACTATTATTCTGAATTCATTCAGAACAATTCCAAGTCACTCCGAATACACCATACCCCAACTGGTTTTTGAAAACAACTTCTGAGTCTCCATTCCGTCACGGTCTGATTGGGACGAAGGATATTTCGCGAGAGATGATCCGATTCATTTCTACACTGATGGTTTGAAAACCGACGATGGGGTTGGGGTGTGTACTCAGAAGGACTCAAACTCTCTCTCTTTCCCACTCCCTAACTGTTGTAGCGTGTTCCAAGCGGAACTTCTGGAGATTAAAAAGGTTCTACCCTGGCTCAAGAAAAACGTGATATCCACGTAAAATATCCGCACCTTCTCAGATTGCCAAGCAGCCCTTAAATCATTTGGGGCGGTTTCCACGAACTCAGCAACAGTCCGCAACTGTTGTTCATCTCTCGTGGAGTAGCAGAACAGTTTAGCATTCACCTTTTTTGGGTGCCGGGACATAGAGATATTCCAGGAAACTGCAAGGCTAGCCCAGTCGAATTATACAAAAAAAAGGGCTGAAATGGAAAAAATTAGATAGGGGTTTTTTTTTCTTTTGATCGTTAGAGGGGTTCATTAGGAGCATATGTATCGGTTTTCGACCTCGTAACTCTATTGCGTTGGCCGCCATCTTGAATTTAAGGATAACTTGTTTTTCTTAAATAACTCGCTTATTTTCAATTTTTCACTGAAAATGCCTATGACAAAAGTTGTTTAGAATTGTATTTCCTACAACTTTGTTCATGACAATTTTTTGCCTACGGCTGATATTTTTCGATTCAATTGGAAAAAACAAAAAATTAAAAATACATTTAATTTTTTTTTAAACTCAAAAAACCTTTTTTTGAAAAATTTAAGAATTCATATTATTTCTTCTATAAAAAGGCTCCTATATTAAAAATTTCGTCGAAATCCATCAAGTGGTTTACGAGAAAATCTGATTTCAAAAAACCGATCCTATGGAAGGTACCGTTATAAGACTTCCTGAAAAATCTATTCCAACCAAAACATAAAGTTTGCACAGAAAACACACTTCAGAAAGTTTTATCAAAATCGTGGGAGCCGTTTTTGAAAAAAATTATTTTTTAACAAAATATCGTATGGCAGGTAACGTTAGTTTTAAAGCTCCAAAAACCCCTCTTAATAATACTACCTACTAAGTTTGATGCAAATCGGTACAGCCGTTAAGGCTGTAGGTGCCGATACAGACAGACGGACAGACAGACAGACAGAATTGTCGGACCCACTTTTTTAGGCTTCTCTAGCATCGTAATTTTCTGTTTTATTGTCAAAAATAAAATTTGTTTTACAAATGCATAACTTGCCTTACACTTAGTACCTGTAAACGCAAGTAAAAACACGCCTCTACCCTCAATATTTTGAACCTTAATAATTAGTTTTAACCCCTTTTAACGGAGGCTTTACCGTAATGTACCCCTGCGGTGGTGAGGAAGAATTTTATCTGTAGTAAAAACATTTATATATTTTATTTACATGCTTAACTTGCGTTTAATGCATTTTTTGTCAAAAGTTGGAAATTACAAAGTTATAAAAAAAAACAGTGTTATGCGCTAGTAACTTTTTTTGCTTCTTTCACGATTGAGTCGAAAAATATCAGTCGTAGACAAAAAATTGCCAACGACTTTTAGTGAAAATATAATTTTTCTCAAAAGCGGCTTCTACGATTTTGATAACACTTTCTGAATAGTGTTTTCTGTGCAAACCTTTTGTTTTGGTTGGAATAGATTTTTCAGGAAGTCTTATAACGGTATATCAGTCGTAGACAAAAAATTTTCATAACTGCCAACGATTTTTAGTGAAAATATAATTTTTCTCAAAAGCGGCTTCTACGATTTTGATAAAACTTTCTGAATAATGTTTTCTGTGCAAACCTTTTGTTTTGGTTGGAATAGATTTTTCAGGAAGTCTTATAACGGTACCTTCCATAGGATCGGTTTTTTGAAATCAGATTTTCTCGTAAACCACTTGACGGATTTCGATGAAATTTTTAATATAGGAGCCTTTTTATAGAAGAAATAATAAATATTAATTCTTAAATTTTTCAAAAAAAGTTTTTTGGAGTTTAAAAAAAAAATTTTTAATATTTTTAATTTTTTGTTTTTTCCAATTAAATCGAAAAATATCAGTCGTAGGCCAAAAATTGTCATGAACAAATTTGTAGGAAATACAATTCTAAACAACTTTTGGCATAAGCATTTTTAGTGAAAAATTGAAAACAAGCGAGTTATTTAAGAACAACAAGTTATCCTTAAATTCAAGATGGCGGCCAACGCAATAGAGTTACGAGGCCGAAAACCGATACATATGCTCCTAATGAACCCCTCTAGCGATCAAAAGAAAAAAAAACCCTATCTAATTTTTTCCATTTAAATGTACAATTCGACTGGGCTAGATGAACTCGCCAGAAATGGAACTACTACACCATTTTCACCCAGCAGGAGGAATATTGGTATACTTATCGCTACATGTAAACTCATATTAAAACACGATGCCATGAACGAAACAAATCTAAGGTGGTCAAACTTGACCACCTGTCAGGCGATCTGGCCAAAACTAGATCCAAACCGTTCCAAATGTTTGTTATCTCTTGGTAGATCTCACCTTAGCTCCTTAATCGGTGTCATAACTGGACACTGTCTTATAGGCAGACATGCTATTAGACCCGGCGTCTTCTCGAACAACTTCTGCAGAAGTTGCATGGACGAGGAAGAAGAAGAGGCTGTAACCCATCTTCTTTGTTAATGGCCAGCTCTATCACAAAGACGGAAATTACGTTTGGGAGAATTCTTCTTCAACGATTTTAATGATCTAATTCAGACAGACATACACTGTCTCCATCGCTTTATTAAAAGTTCCAATTGGTTTTAAAATTAGTGAGGTAGTGCCTTACTTTTATATGTGCTATCACAATGGATCTAGTATCTGGTCTAAGTGTGTCAGTGGTTGACTGACAGCCACCTTAACCTAACCTAACCTAACCTACGGGAACGCCACTTATGATTAAGTCTGCTTCATATGCTTTACAAATAATTTTATCAAGTTCACATTTAAACACAGTGTTATGGGTTTTGATTGCAAGCACCTCTTCATCAAGCGTCATTACACGGTTTCAATTTTATTATTAAATTGTTCTATTATATCAAAACATTTCTCTACTGCAATAATTGATTGCTGCACTGATTTTAATATATTCGCCAGGTCATTATTCGTAACCTCATTCTCACTCGCATTTTTTTTTTAGCCTTGTGTCAGTTGGCATGTTGAATTATTAATTACTACATATTATTTATTTAAGAAAAACGAAAATGATGAACAGGTTATAGATAATGACTATTAATTTTAACTATCAGGAATAATAGAGCAATGTATTTGGTAAAATTATGCGGTTGGCTAATTTATTTGCAGACACGAAAAATTACACGTGCATACTCTTTGACGTTCTACTTGGTTTTTGTTTTGCTTTGAGAATGAATGGCTCCCCGAGTCTTTTATTTATTAAATGTTATTTATTGTGTTTGCAATTAATTTGAATTATTAAGATGGACTGCATCTACCTAGTTGTTGTTTTTATTTCGAGGATTAAAAAGGACAAGTCAGATTGTTATAAAGTAGTAATGATATATCAAATTTCTTAAATGTTATTATAGACCAGTGCCGAAGCTTTTGAAAATATAGTAGGATAAATTACGGTCGATCTGCGGTCGGGAAGTGGGAAGTTTTAAGGATTTTTAAGGAAAAAACATTGTATCTCGATTTCCGGCAAAACGACAAGTCCTATGATATAAGTGAAATAGCAAAGTTGTAGGTTAATAAAAGGCCAACATAACAACATTTGTTACTACACTTTTTACTTGCTCTATAGGGCAAGTATTGGTTTCGTGCAGAAAAAAAAATCGATTACGATGATAGAGAAGCCCAAAAAAGTGGTTTTCGCCATACCGTCCGTCGGTCTGTCTGTGCGGATGTGCGGATGTGCGTATGTGCGTCTGTGCGCTTTTTCACGTCATGCTACAGTCTAAACGACTTTACGGATTTGCTTCAAACATGATATATAGCAGTTTCAAGAAAAACGGTTGTCGAGATTTTTTTATTTCGTCTTAGCCCGGCTCAAACTTGTACCTTTCAAGTAACAGTTTTTTTCAATTTGGATTTTCTCGAAAACGGCTCTAACGATTTTGATTAAACTTAAAATTTAGCTAATTTTAAGCATTTCTAACAAAACTGCGTTTTTTTTTTGGCTCAAATGGTCGTAACGAAAATCAGGTTTTAACGGCTTTTTTTTTCAAATAGCCATAAGTTCACAACGGCTTGATTGAATTAACTCAAATTTTGTTTGACATAGTTTTTCATAGTGTTCTATAGGATGGTTTTGTAAATTTTTCACTGAAGCCTTTCTAAACGTTGGCTTCCATACAACGAGCCGTTTAGTTTTAGCCACCTTTTTTTTGGTTTTTTCTAATTTTCTCGAAAATGGCTCTAACGATTTTGATTAAACTTTGTGTGTTTTATTCTTTTACTGTTTTTAAGAGAACTGCGTTTTTAGTTTTTGGCTAAAAATGCAAATAACGGAGATCGCAACGGCTTGATTGAATTGACTCAAACTTCGTTTGGCATCGTTTTTTATAGCGTTCTATAGGATGGCTTTGTAAATTTTTCAGTAAAGCCTTTCTAAATGGTAGCTCCCATACAACGAGCCGTTCAGTTTTAGCCAACTTTTTCAGGTTTTCTAATTTGCTCAAAAATGGCTCTAACGATTTTGATTAAATTTGGTGTAATATATTCTTTTAGTTTTCTTAATAGAACTGCGTTTTTAGTTTTTGGCAAAAAATGCTAATAACGGAGATCTGATCTTAACGTCTTTTTTTCAAATGGCCATAAGTTGTCAACGGTTGTATCGAAGTCAAACAAACTTTGTTTGGTATAGTTCCTTACAGCTTCCTATCAGATGGAATTGATTTTTTTTCAGTTTCTCTTTTTTAAATGGTGGCTCCTATACAAAGACCCACTAAATTTTGGCCAATTTTAAAATTTTTTCTAATTTACTCAAAAAAGGCCACCCCGATTTTTATGAAACTTTGGCTATACATGATAATAGTGGAAATAGCTTTTAACAGTATTATTAATTTGGCCATAAGTGGACATTTGTATCATTTATAACACCCAAAAGATAACGTCTTAATTTTAAATATTAAATGTTTCTTAACGTTAGCTCCGTATATCGGTTTTTCCAGTTTCAGTCAATTTTGTTTAGGTTTTACCAAATTTTTCAAAAATGAGTTGTTCTCATTGATCGAAAAGTTTGTTTTCATCGTACTATTGCACCCACAGAGCAAGTACGTGCAACCCAGTCGTGCATTTTATTTACTTGCTCTATAGGGCAAGTATTGGTTTCGTGCAGAAAAAGAAATCGAGGTTTTAATCAAACATGACATTACGATGATAGTGAAGCCCAAAAAAATGGTTTTCGCCATACCGTCCGTCGGTCTGTCTGTGCGTGTTGAAGCATAATTAATGATTATGGATATTTTAGAATTTGTTTTTGTTAACGATTAACTTAATGGATTTGCTATACAAATTTTGAATTTTCCCGCCATGAAATTGGCCACCATATTTTATCATTTAAAACATAAATTAGAAACAAGCTTTACAACAAATAATTCATTGTGTACCAGGGTATAAAAACCCACAGATAGGTTTTAAATAAGTAAGTTTGTTAAAACCACTGTCAGTGGAAACGTTCGTTCTTTTTGTTGATTTGAACAATATTCAGATTAGTTGCTTAAAGCAAAATTAGTTGTTGGAATAACATTTAAGAAAGTTGGAAATCTCTTTTAAAAATTCATTTTTTCGATGCAACCAAATCTAACTACGAAGCGGTAGAGGTTTAAGTTACGCGATTAAAAGTAAAAATCTTTAATCGTTCATTTTGGCGCCCAACGTAAAATATAGATAGCTAAAAAACATTAATACATTCATTTTGATTAAAAACATTGACAATTAATTCACAAACTCTAAAAAAGTGAATATCGGTTTCGGTAAGCACGTGTTGAAAGTGCAACGTGAGCTTTGTGAACATTTGAAATAAAAAAGACAAAAAAAAAAAAAAAAAAAAAAAATCCCAAAGAGTTCTCTCTACATTATTCAACGTATTGGATAAACAACACGAGGAAATCCCTTAGAAACATCCATGAAAAGTTGCATGCAGTTACATTGTAGTGGCTATTTCTTCTCGTGGTCCACAAAACACAATGAGAACTGCGACACAATTATTTATTAATAATAATATTTTATTTCAATATTTTAATACAATTTTAATTTTATTAGTTTTAGGATGGGAGCTTCTTTTTAGCACCAGCACACGATTGTCCAAATCAAAGAAAAATGAATAATATGCTAATGTGAATGACAGAAGGAAAAGGAATAGAAAAGGAAAAGTAGTAGAATAGAGAATATTATTTTCTTGTTTGAATGAATGCATTCGACTAGTAAAAAGTTAAATGTCTTGTGTGCGTTCACTAAAACGATAATTATTTGCGGTAGGATTTTAAACGCGCGATTTAATTTCGATATTTAATTTTAAGATTATTGTAATTATTTTTCGAGTAATTAAATACGCGTCCACTACATCACCCTCCCCCAATCGAGCTCCCCTTTTAGCAAACAAAAAATTGTTCAGTCTTTAACTCTGGTGTAATTTGTGGAAAATTCTAGATATAATGTGCAGGTTTTAGGCGATCGATGGAAATTGATATGTTTTTGTTTTTTATTTTAACTACAAAGTGTTTTCTTAGGCGCCGCCGTATTACTTCGTAAGGGCCCTCATATGAAGGCATCAGACCGGTTTTAACTTTATCTACTCTCACGAAAACTTGTTTGCACTCATTTAAATGTTTTGGTACGAAGATAACTTGCTTTGCTTGTCTAGGTTCTGTCGGAATGAGGTTTCTCATTGTGTGGCGAAGTTTTTCTATTAAGTTATTTGGAGAGTTTTCTTGATTTGTATTGCCAACAAACATTTCTCCCGGAAGTCTTAAATTTTGGCCATATACCATTTCTGCTGCAGACGAATTTAAGTCTTCTTTTACTGCACAGCGAATTCCTAACAGAATGATTGGGAGTTCTGAACTCCAATTGACGGTATTGCATCTGGATTTTAATGAGCACTTGAGCTGTCTGTGAAAGCGCTCAACCATACCGTTGGCTTGCGGGTGATATGGTGTTGTATGCATTTTATGAATACCCAACAATCTTGAAAGTTCGCTAAAAAGTTTGGATTCGAATTGACTTCCTTGGTCTGTAGTGATTTTTAAAGGAGTACCAAAACAAGAAATGAAGTTTTCGACAAATGCTTTAGCTACTGAGCTGGCAGATATATCAACGATAGGATAGGCTTCTGGCCAACGTGTGAACCTGTCTACGGCAGTGAGGATGTAAGAAAAACCATTAGACGAAGGAAGAGGTCCGACCAAGTCTAGATGTATGTGATCGAATCGACCTGATGGCACTTCAAATTTGCCATGCTCTGATTTTGTGTGCCTTTGGACTTTGGCTTTTTGACATCCTATGCATGAACGTGTCCAATTATTAATGTTCATGTTCATGCTTGGCCAGAAGTATCGCTCTGAAATGAGTTTTCTCGTTGATCGTATGCTTGGATGGGAGATGCCATGAAGGATGGTAAAAACTTTAAAGCGTAAAGCAGAAGGAACAAATGGTCTGTTTTTGTTAGTTGAGGTTTCACAAAAAATTGTGACACCAGGAAATTTAAACTCTTTCAGTAAGAAACTGGAAGTTTTCTTTGAGTTTTTATTTTTTAAAAGGTTTTGTAGCTCTTCATCAGTTGATTGCAGCTTAGCGATAGTTTCTAGGTCAAGTTCGAGACTTTTGTTGGCGGCGATTTCATCAATGCGGGAAAGGGCGTCAGCGACAACGTTGTCTTTGCCCTTAATGTGTTGGATATCCGAAGTGAATTGGGAAATGAAGTCTAGGTGACGTGTTTGACGTGGACTTCTTTCGGTTTTGCTGGCCAATGCATAAGAGAGTGGTTTGTGGTCTGTAAAGACGGTGAATTCTCGCCCTTCGACGAAGAATCGAAAATGTTTGATTGCTAGATAAACAGCTAGTAATTCGCGATCAAAGGCTGAGTATTTGACTTCCGATTCCTTTAGTTTTTTGGAGAAGAACGCTAGAGGCTGCCATGAACTTGAAATCTGAAAGTGCCGTTCTGAATGGGGTGAGCTAATAGAGTTACTTTAGATAAAGATTCTTTTGCATTATCAAGAACGCGGTTGAGGTCTTCAGGCCAAGAAAAAACTTTTTTGGATTTTGTTTGTTTTGTTAATAGAGCTAAGTGGGCATGAAGCGGAGCGATTATTTCAGCTAGTTTAGGAATAAAGCGATGATAATAGTTAATCATTCCTATAAAACGTTGAATTTCCTTTATTCATGAAGGTGTTGGAAAATTCAAAATAGCTTTAACGCGATCTTTAGAGGGGGATATTCCTTCAGCGTTGATTGTGTGGCTTAAAAATTCCAAAGAAGAAACACCGAAAACACATTTTGAAAGATTGATATTCACGCCATATTCTTCTAATCTACTGAAGAGTATTTCGAGGTGTTCTTTGTGTTGTTTTTCGTTTTTACTGGCGATAAGAAGATCGTCAATGTACGCAAAAACGAAATCTAGGCAAAAACAAACCTCGTTGATGAAACGTTGAAACGTTTGCGCCACATTTCGGAGTCCGAAAGGCATTCGGAGCCATTCGAAAAGGCCGAAAGGTGTCGTTATGGCAGTCTTGTGAATGTCTTCAGATGCAACTGGGATCAAGTGCTATGCTCTCACAATGTCTAGTTTTGAAAAAATGGTGCAGCCATGAATGTTCATGGAAAAATCTTGGATGTGGTGGATCGGATGGCAATCCGGTACCGTGGCAGCGTTTAATCTGCGGTAATCACCACACGTTCTCCAGTCTTGGTTGTTCTTTTTTTTAACCATGTGAAGAGGTGAGCATGTGCTTGAAGATGATGGCTTACAAATTCCCAGTTGCATCATATGTTGAAATTCAGTTTTTGCTGCTTTGTGTCTAGATGCGTCAAGCCGTCTAGGCCTTGAAACTGGAAGTTGACCTTTTGTCATAATGTGGTGGACGATTGTGTGCTTGATTGGCGTGAAGTAATCTGGCTCTGTTAACAAACTTGGAAATTTTTGTAAAATTTTATTGTAATCGTGATTAGTAACTTGAAAGTGTTTTGGGGTTGGATTGTCAGTTTTAATGGTCGTTGCATTAGTGTGTAGCTTAGTGAGAGGATCTATTAAACTTTTGTTTTTAGTATCTACCAGTAAATAAAACTTTGGTAAGAAATCGGCTCCCAATATTGGTCTACTCACTGAGGTAATTATGAAAGAATGAACGAAATTTCGCCTTAGACCAATATCGAGATTTAATAACTTTGAACCGAAAGTAGGAATCGAAGTTCCGTTAGCAGCTGATAGTAAAAACAAAGGATTTGTGGATTTTGAGCCCTTTTTAGTGCTACAAGGAAGAACTGACAGATCCGCCCCCGTATCGACAAGAAAGATGAGATTTGATTTTTTATCCCTAACGAATAAGCGGCGACTTAAATGATGCTGCATGTTTGCCGCTGCAACAGCAGGTTCCTTTAGTTTGGGTTACCGGTATGGTTTTGAAAATTGCAAGGCTTCTCGCATTTCTTAGCATTTCTTTTATAACGCCTGTGATACCAGCAAATATCTGTTCTTGAACTGGAGTTTGCGCGACTCTGTGAGCGATTGTGTGCACGAGCGTTTCTGTTTTTGAAATCTTGAAACCTGTTTTTGCTACGTGAGCGGGAATCAAAAGAGAGAGCCTCAATCATTGACTCAATTCGAACAAGTCTTTGTTCGAGGTCATTGCTGCTTTGCTGAGCAGTGGAAACACTGCAAATGTTTGTGCTCTGAGATGCTTCGTATATTCTAACTGCAAGAGTTGCCAATTCTTCGAGAGCCTTTTGTCCAACCGATAACAGTGCGATGTTTATTGGCTGTGGCAATCGACGCATCCACAAATTTTTGATGATATCATCATTGAAGGTGGTACCGGCCAGCATTTTCATTGAACGCAAGACTTCCGATGGTTTTCGATCACCAATGTCTGCTTTGTCAATGAGCGTTTCTAAACGTTTTATTTCAGAAACGGAATGGCGTTCAACTAGCGCTGTTTTTAGTGTGGCATATTTGTCGGTAGGTGGTGGATTTGACAAAATGTCGATTACCGAATCGCATGTGACTGGTTGTAGGGAGCCAACTGTGAGACAGTATTTTGTCTCGGAACTGGTTATTCTGTGTACTGTGAATTGGGCTTCCGCTTGAATAAACCATGTTACCGGATTAGAATTCCAAAAGGTTGGAAGTCGAACTTTAACTGATTCTAAATTCCCTTGAGGGAAACTCGATTGGATTGCAGGCACTGTACCGGTTTGATTGCCAGGATTAACGTTCGATCCATTTTAGCCATTTGGTTCTTGATTGTCAGTTTCGGACATTTCAGTTTTATTTATTTTCATCAAAATGATCGAATATCCGAAAATTGAATTTCCAAATTGAACTTCGAAAACAAATCCCGAAAATTATTTAAAATATCCTTACTGAATAAGAATTTGGTGAAAGAACGAACGCGGTGAAAATCGTTTATGTGAACTCAACGCGACTTTTCGTAAACGCGATTGTATGCCTAGACAGAATTTGTTTGTCGAAATTTGAGTGAAAAAGGTTTTTGAGAAAAAGTTTAAAATTAGCAAAAAAATTTTTTAAGTGTACGTAAGAATATTATTGTATGTTTTAAGTTTTATTGAAAAAGATTTCATTGATTTTTATAAAAATTTCAAAAAAATACTGAAAAGTTTTAAAATGTGTAGTTGTGTATATGTATTTATATAGGTAGATAATTAAAAGATAAGGAAAATGAAGGCAAATCTAATGTGTGCTAGTACTATTACATAAAAATGCTCTCACCTGAACAATGAAAATCGAAAAAAAAAATTCTGTTGAATAATCAGGATACCGGCATGCTGTTGAAAACTTGTCCGCTTTTCTAAATGTTGCTGAATTTGAATACTGGTCTTCTAGTAAGGCGGTGATGATTAACAGGATATTGCGCTGATGGCGTTGGTGTAGTTTGTAGAAATGGTTCCTATTGGAACACGTTGCGTGCCTTGCACGAAATGTTGCATACGGTGCGGTTTATGAATGCACTTCGTGGGTTGTGGCTCCTTGAGTCGTTGCCACACTTTGACTAGGTTGACCTTGCGAATCGTTTTGATTGCTTAAAACGATTGAAAATCCTTGTTTGCGGTGTTTTGCAAATGACGACGACTGCACTGTACTGAATGAGCCTTAAAGGAGTGACAGGCGATGGCAGTAGCGACGACGATCCTTGGCAGTGGTTGCAACAGGCAGTAGCAGCGGTAATAACGCGTGCTAGCTACGGCGCAACGCGCGGTAGCAGTGGCAACAACGTGCAGCGGCAGCGGTAAAAACTTGCGGCCGCAGCTGCAAATATGTGCGGCAGTAGCAGCAATATCGTGCGGCAGTAGCAGCAATGGCGTATGGCAGTAGCAGCAATGGCGTATGGCAGTAGCAGCAAAAACGTGCGGCAGCAGTAACAGGAGTTGGTGGTTGCCGTTGGGGATGGAGGCGTTGGCAATAACAATAAGCGGTGATGGCAACAACAAGCGGTGGTGGTAACAAGCAGTGGTATTATCTGAGATGGATGGTGGCACTGTGGCAGTGGCCCTTGGTAACCAGTAAAGGCAGTGGTGGCGCAGTGAAAGTTCTGCACAGCGTATACCAATGAGCGGTAGCGTCTCAGTTGGGAATTTATCCGTCTGGACGATTAATTGGATCTGTCTGGACGGTGGCGTTGTTAGTTTGATGGACGTTGATTGTGTCTGGCTGGCAACGACGAATGCTGATTGCGCCGAATGAGCAAACGATGCTGATGTGGTTTGATTAAGCCGTTGTCCGTTATTTGTCGCACGAGTGCAATAACTGTGTGCCCAAAAAATAACTGCGCTTGTCGAATTGCCTTTCCACAAATACCAACAAAGTTTTTTTTGCAGGCAACTAACTGTTGCTGTTTGTGGCGTGATGCTGCGGTCGTTTTATTTTACCGTAGGAACGGCGATACGGCTTTGTGTGAAAAGAAAAAAAAAAACTTTTTCGAATGGCGTCGTCCCTGCCAAAAAAATCCACAAAGTACATATGTACAAAGAATGTTCTTTGTCAGGGTCACCAATATAGCTCGTAGTGGCTATTTCTTCTCGTGGTCCACAAAACACAATGGGAACTGCGACACAATTATTTATTAATAACTAGCTGACCCGGCGAACTCCGTACCGCCTCTTTTTTACTTGCGGTTATACTTATATACTATAAAGCAAGTTATGCATTCGTAAAAAAATTAAAAACATGGTTGTCTGTAAAGTCGGTTTTCAGACGATAATTTTACGTGATAACCAGTTCACAAAACACTTCATGTGTATAGGTATCCCTCCAACCACCAACCACCCAACCTACCTACAACCACCCACCATTTTTTTAGATTTTTTCACCCCTTGAACACCAACCTCTCACCCCACATACAACCACAAACCAACAGCCCACCATTCTTGAACATTTTTTGTAAATCCCCCCCTCCTAACCACTACCAATCACCCACACCACCTACAACAAACCATCCACTATTTTTGACAATTCCACAATTTTTTCCTCACCCCCAAGCCCTCCCCAGTACAACTTTTTCTGACAATTCAGTTCACTACACCCTCAACCCAAATCCAAGCACCCATAACTCCTACAACAACTTTCCACTCACACAACACCGCAAACCACCCACCTACAGCCACCAACCAACCACCAACCATTTTTGACAATTATTTTCCCTCACCCCCTCCCAACACCAAATCTGCCAAATCCAACCACCTACCCCACCTGCCACCACCTTCCACTCACCCACCTTTTTTGACAACTTTTTCATCGCACCCCATCAAATCAACCATCCCCACCACCAAAACTGCCAACCAATCAACCCACCTACAACCGCCAACCAACCACCCACCATATTTGACAATTCGCCCTCCCCCCTCCCCCAACCATACCAAATCCCCCCAAACACCAAACACCCATCCCACCTACAGCCGCCAAGAAACCACCCATTAGCTTGACAATATTTATCTCACCACCCAAACCAGCTACAACTACCCACCATTTTTCCTCTTCCCGACACTACCCCTCCCCTCCCCCTCGCCAGGCCCACACACACTCCCACCACAACCAACCAACTACCCAACACCCTCCCCTCCCACTTTATCGACTTTCTAGGCAATGAAAGCAAAGGCTAGGTAACGTGACTGTGACTGTGACATTTTTCCGTGCGTGCTGCTCATATATTCCAAACCGATTTATTAGACGTTATCACGTCAAAAAAAAATTCTAACAATCAAACATGACATTACGATGATAGAGAAGTCTGGCAAAGTGGGTCCAAAATTCTGTCTGTCTGTCCGTCTGTCTGTCTGTCTGTCCGTCTGTCTGTCTGTCTGTCTGTATGTCTGTCTGTCCGTGTGTCTGTCTGTCTGCATAGTTACCTACAGCTGGACCGATTTGCTTCAAACTTGGTACATAGTATTGTTATGACGTCCTACAGAGAGGTTTTTGGAATTAGCATTCTAGCTCTAAAACTAACGGTTTTTAGTGAAAAATTAATTTTTCTCAAAAACGGCTTCTACGGTTTTGATAAAACTTTCTGAATAGTGTTTTCTGTGCAAACTTTATGTTTTGGTTTTAATAGATTTTTCAGGAAAAGTCTTATAACGGTACCTCCCATAGGACCGGTTTTTAAAAATCAGATTTTCTCGTAAACCACTTGACGGATTTCGATGAAATTTTTGTAGAATCCTCTTTAAAGACAAAAGAATGTTAATTTTTAAGTTTTTGAAAAAATAATTTCATACACTTAGGTTTTTCCCTGCTTTTTTTCCAAAATCTCAAACCCCAAGAATACTGTCCCATCCAGTCATGCACTTTATTTTTTGAATATTTTCGAAATTTCCAAATTTTTCGTTTAAATATTTACAATGTAGATACGTTTCAGCTAAAAACGTATGTACAATACCAGGCTGGAGAAATCAAACTCTTCCAGAAAATTAATGTCCGTTGAATTATCAAAAATTGACGCGTTTGATGTACCATCTACCATCTCTTACCACCAACCATCTTCTACAATCTACCGTCTTCCACAATCTTTTACCATCTTCTACCATTTAGCATTTTCTACTTCTTACCACCTTCCACCATATACCATCGACCACCTGTCTTTGTATTCCTTCTTGTTCGCACATGTTAAATCATTATAAGTTTATTCATATTCCCTTGATTGCGAGTGCATAGTAAAAAAAAAAACCATCTTCTATCATCTATCATATGCAACCTTCTACCATCTACCATCTTGTTCTATCTACCATTTGCTACTATCAAAATTCTTTTATATAATCTACCATCTCCTGCTATCTACCAACTACCATCTTTTACTATCAACTATCTTCTACCATCTGCTACCATCTACCATCTTCTAACATCAAACATGTTCTACCATCTAGCATCTTTTACCTTCTTCCATCTAGAACCTTCTCCCATCTACCATCTTGTTCTATCTACCATTTACCATCTTCTAGCATCTACCATCTCCCGACATTTGCCATATACTGTCTGTCTTCATCTACCGTCTTCTACCTTTTACCATCTCCTACCATTACCATCTTCTATCGTCTACCATCTCCAGCCATCTGCCATATGCCATCTTCTTCAATCTACCATCTACCATCTACCAACTACCACCTTCTACTATCAACTTTCTTCTACCATCTGCTACCATCTTCCATTTTCTCCCATCTACCATTTACTCCCTTCTAACATCTTCTTTCATCTACCATCTTCTACCATTTAGCATCTTTTACCTTGTCAACCATCTTTTACCATTTATTTCTTTGAAATTTTTTTTCTTTAGAAAGCTTTTTGATGTTAAAATTTTTTAGAATACCTATGTACATATACATAAGGTATGTATGTATGTACATAGATCATTTAAATGAAATTTGTAGCGTTCAAAAATATAACAAATATTTTGTTTGTGTATATTTGTACTTCAAAACAAAAAACAATAAATTAATATATCAAATTCTGACTGATAAATATTTCAAATAATTGACACTTTTACACTCCTTTTTTTTTTGCACGCAAGGTATGTCGTCGTAATTTTTTTTTACTTATAATTCATTTTTCTCACCGTTTACACCTTCCCTGAACTTACACAAATATTTCAAGATCAAAATTTCCAAAATTGGTCCAGCCATTCTGGAGTTTTAGCGCTTTAAACGCACAGCAATTGATTTTTATATATAAGAAGATAATATTTTATTTCAATATTTTAATACAATTTTAATTTTATTAGTTTTAGGATGGGAGCTTCTTTTTAGCACCAGCACACGATTGTCCAAATCAAAGAAGAATGAATAATATGCTAATGTGAATGACAGAAGGAAAAGGAATAGAAAAGGAAAAGTAGTAGAATAGAGAATATTATTTTCTTTATTATGTTGTGTATGAGTCTCCATATTGTGTTGTATAATTATTTTGAATTAAAATAAAACAAATTTATAATTTATTTATTTAAAATTTTATTATTTTTAATTTTGTCACAATATTTTTATTAAATTTTTATTTTTATGTTGACGCGACGCGTTTCGAACTAAATGTTCATCTTCGGGCGTTTATGATTGACTGCCAATAATGTTGTTGTCTCGTCTATGATTTGTTTTGTTGTTGGTGAAAAAGATTAATAATTATTATGTGTAATATGTTATGTGTTTGTCTCTTTTATTCTATTGTGCTTGTTTTGGTAATTTATTGCAGTGTCATATAATATATTTCCTTTAATTGTTAATTTGTCATTTAAAATGTTGTCTCGTTCTATTTTGCTGGCTTTATATATTTCATATTCTTCGAGAACGTCCATATTTCTCCCTTTCTTACAATAATGTAGTGGTGTTAGATTGGTTTCAAAATTGGTGTAATTGTGATTGTTTTCTATTAGGTGAAGTGCAAAATTTGATTTGGTATTGTATTTAGGTAGATGTTCTATGAATCTATCATTAAAGGTTCTTCCGGTCTGTCCGATATAAAATTTATTACATTCGTTGCAATTTATTTTATAAATACCTGAGCAATTTTTTGTGTCTTTTGATGTTTTTTGTTTGAGTATTTTGGATATGTTATTATTGGTTTTGTATGAAACCTGTATGTTATGTTTGTTTAGTTCGTTGTGTATTATATGGGGTAGTATGTTGGTGTAATTAATTGAAATGTAATGTTTCTCTGTGTTATTGTTGTTGTTATTATCATTTTTGTTGTTGTTTTTAATTTTCTCTTTCTTTTTATTGATTAACTTGTCTATTATGTGTGGTTTGTATCCGTTTGATATGGCTATTTGTTTAATTGTTGTTACTTCATTATCGTAGTCTTGGTGGTCCATGGGTACGTTTATGAGGCGATTAATTAAAGCATTAAAAGCTGACATTTTTTGGGAATACGGGTGGTGGGAATTGTTATGGATGATGATGTCTGTTGTTGTTGGTTTTCGGAAAATTTTATATTTAAGATTATTATTGTTTTTTGTGATACTTAGATCTAGGAAGTTAATTGTGTTGTTGTTTTCTATTTCGGAAGTAAATTTGATTTTATTGTTTATATTATTTATATATTTCTGTAGGATATCTACTTGTCTGGTTGTGCCGTCGAATATGATTAATGTGTCGTCTACATATCTTGCATAATATATGATTTTGTTGTGGTGTGGGTTTAATTCGGATAAAATATATTTGTTTTCGTAATAATTAAGATAGATATCTGCCATTAATCCGCTGAGGGGTGATCCCATTGCGAGTCCTTCGGTTTGTGTGTAGTATTTGTGGTTAAATGTGAAGTAATTTTGTTTGAGTGTTATTTGTAATAATGATATTAGTTCTTCTATTTGTTGTTTGTTAATTTTTGCTGTATGGGTTAGGTTGTCTTTTAATATTTTAATTGTTTCTTCTATGGGTATGTTTGTGTACATGTTTGTGACGTCTAGTGAAATTAATTTGTATTGGGGTAATATGTTAAGATTTTTTGTTTTTTCTATTAATTCGGTGTAGTTTTTTATGCTTTTATTATTTTTAATGGTGATATTTGTTTTTATGATTTTTTGTAATTCTTTGGCCACTTTGTAACATGGTGCGGTAGTATAATTGATGAGAGGTCGTATTGGAGTTCCGTTTTTGTGTATTTTAGGTAGACCTGTGAAATTTGGTGCTTGTGCGTTTGGTTGTTTAAATTTTATTATGTTTGTGTTGGAAAATATGTGTTTGCATTTGTTGAGAGCTTGATTTATTTCTTTGACATAGGTTTTGGTTGGGTCTTTGGGTATATTTTGAATATTGTTTTCGAGTAAGAAAGTGTGAGTTTTATCTATGTATTCTTGTTGGTTGATTAGGACTACTGTGTTTCCTTTGTCTGCTTTTGTTATCATGGCTTTATTATGGATTAATTTTTGTTTTATGTTTTTTAGGTTATGTATGTCTTTTTTGTATTTGTTTAGTAATTTATTGTCTTCTTTGTAATTTTTGGTGATTTTTTTAAGTTTTTTATTGACTATTATTCTAGTTTCGTTTTGTAATTCTTGTGTTGGTAGTGTTTTAATTGCTGTTTCGGCGTTTATTACTTCTTGGTTTATATTATTGGTATTTATTATTGGGATGTTATATTTTAGGCCTTTGTTGAGTGTTTCTATTTCAGGTTTTGTGAGATGGATATTAGTGTTATTTACGAGTTTAGGGTAAAATATGTGATAGTGAGCTATTTTATGTATAGGGGTTTTTTCTGTGATTTTTTGTATTTTATTATTTTGTCGGATACTGATTTCTTTGGCTATTTCATTTACATGTTGGTTGATTAGTTGTGTATATTGTTCGGCTTCAATGAAATGAAAAGTGTTGTAGATTTGCATGTGGAGTTTGTATAAAGATGTTGCTTGCTGCTGAGTAGACGTGTTTTTTGTAGTGCGCTTGATTTTTATTTGTTATTTCTAATAAAAGTAACTCATATTTCTACCTGGATGGGAATCGGCAATAGTTTGATTTAATTTGATTAATTAGTGAGTGAAAGAAAATTTGGTGTTTTCTTATTAAGTAATAATAAAAATATTACTGAAACTAATTTTTGTTTGTCACATGACTACAAAGACTACAAATCGTTCGCCGAAACGTCGTGTGTGCAAAGTGCCCCCTACATCCTTCCCCTCGTCTCGCTCTAAAACTCCCGTAGCCATCATCGATATGCCGCCAAAACCTCAACAGACACCTGCCCTTACAATGGATAACCTTGAAGATAAACTGAACAAGCAGAGTGAGTTGATAGTAAATTTAATTTCATCAAAACTAAATGAATCTGAGGAAAAGATTTTAAATATAATTGAAAAAGATGTAAAATCTATTAAACTCAGCTTAGTTAAAATAGAAGAGAGGGTGCTAAAATTGGAGGGGGGGCAAACATCGATCGAATCTCTTGAATATGAAGTTAGTCAACTTAAGAGACACATACAGATTCAAGAGAACAAAGCAATCGCAGGTGATGCGATCATGTATGGAGTACCTGTGAGCCCCAACGAGAATCTCAAATCTATGTTTCAATATCTCTGCCAAAAAACATTATCCATAACTTCTCCCAATCTTAAAAACATTTACCGCACCAAAACCAAAGTTCTTTCACAAAATCATCCACCAATTATGATAAAATTCAACTCCGCCTATGAAAAAAATTTTATTTTAAAAACAATTGCCAGTCATTGTAAAAAGAGCAAAGTGCAGCTGAGTTCCAACGACATCGGAATTGAAACACTCCCACGAGTCAACATTTTTATTCATGAATGTCTCACTAAACATAATCATACACTCTTACAACAAGCTTTAATATACAAAAAACAAATGAAACTCTCATCAGTCTTCTCTTCGCGTGGACGAGTATTCGTTAAGCTGTCTGCAAACGGAGATGCTCTTTCTGTAGAAAACAAAAATGATCTTATCAAAATCGCAAGCGACTATGAAACCCAAGAAAACATTGCAGCCACTTTAGATGACCTGCAGCCAGAAGACGTTCAGCACTGACATCAGAATATAAACACTTATCTTGTTTTCTTTTGCTTTCCTTATTAATTAGTTCTTAACCTATAACTTGTGAAATCGAACTGTTATAATTGTTATTTAAAAGTCCTTTTTGAATTATTGAATAAATTTATCTACTTACTTATATTCTATTAATTAATTGTATTCTTCTATCTCGTTTTGTAAAAAAAAAAAAAAAAAAAAAAAAAAAAAAAAAAAAAAAAAAAAAAAAAAAAATGAATAATTTAACTACAGCTTATGGCACGAATGAAGTTTCTTCTCGGGTGGTTTTAAATGTGTTATCTGAATCTAAAGAAGGTTTTAAGATTTGCTGTCTTAACGCACGTAGTTTGAACTCATCTAAGACTGATTATTTGCGTTATATTTTTAACAAGGCAACGGTTGATGTGATTTGCATTAATGAAACTTGGTTTAAAGAACATGTGGACGATTCTTTTCACAATTTGCCTGGCTACAATTTGATACGTAATGATCGTATAACCAGCACTGTTGGCGGTGGTATTGCAATATATTACAAGTCTTCAGTTAACTGCAGAGTCCTTAAAAAATCTTTAGGCTCTAATGTTGAGTACATTATAACAGAGGTTTATGACGGCAATATTAAATGCATAGTTTGTTGTGTTTATATCCCAGACAGAAGTGTGTCTCCTGAACCCTTCTTCTCAGCGCTTTCTGAATTCTCATCGACCTTAGAGCACGTAATTATTTGTGGAGACTTCAACAGTGATATGCTATTAAAAGATTCTCGTGCACGTCAGTTGCAGGACATGTCTGATTCCTTAGGATTAAGCATTATCAACTCATACCCTACTAGATATGGTCCAAACCAGCGACCCAGCTTGCTGGACTTGTTTATGGTAGCTGATAAAACTTCCGTTCTTTTGATTGACCAAATCTCGCTAGCTGGAGTTTCAGATCATGATATGCTTTTCTGTACATACAACTTAGACTTTTCTCATCGAAGCGTTCCTAGTTCTTTTAGTTTTAAGGATTTCAGTTCAATCAATATGGAAGCACTTTGGATTACAGCAAACGCACTCCCTTGGGAATTTTGTAGGTCACTTTCTAATCCAAGCGAAAAACTAAAGCACTTTCAATCCTTAATATCTTATTTATACAATCTGCATGTTCCAACAAAAACAGTTTTAATACGTAATAAAGACTGCCCCTGGTATACTTCTGATGTTTTAAGAGCAATAAAAAATAGAAACAATTGTTACAGTAAATGGAAACATTGTCCCAATGGAAGGAGTTGGTCTAATTACAAACTTGCACGTAACAATGCTACCAAAGTTCTTCGCGATGCCAAGACAAATTACTTCACCTCTAAACTAAGTACTGCCCTTCCTTCTAAGGAACTTTGGCGCAATATTCGAGAAATTGGAATTGGTAACAAAATAAAGGATTTTTATTAAATTTTTATTTTTATGTTGACGCGACGCGTTTCGAACTAAATGTTCATCTTCACCAACAACAAAACAAATCATAGACGAGACAACAACATTATTGGCAGTCAATCATAAACGCCCGAAGATGAACATTTAGTTCGAAACGCGTCGCGTCAACATAAAAATAAAAATTTAATAAAAATATTGTGACAAAATTAAAAATAATAAAATTTTAAATAAATAAATTATAAATTTGTTTTATTTTAATTCAAAATAATTATACAACACAATATGGAGACTCATACACAACATAATATAATAGCCGAACAGGCACAAATAGTCTATAAATACAAGAACACCAAACTTAAATTGACTAAAGCCAACCTTAACATCAAATTCAACAAAATATGTCTCAAAAAACAAATAGTACCTAAATATGCAAAAATAACAACAAATAATAACTCTATACCCGCATTAAAAACACAAAAAATAGCCCAAATAATCCGTATAAAAGAAGAATTAAATTACCTATATAGCAAAAAAACCATATTAAATCACACTTTATACAAACTCCACATGCAAATCTACAACACTTTTCATTTCATTGAAGCCGAACAATATACACAACTAATCAACCAACATGTAAATGAAATAGCCAAAGAAATCAGTATCCGACAAAATAATAAAATACAAAAAATCACAGAAAAAACCCCTATTCATAAAATAGCTCACAATCACATATTTTACCCTAAACTCGTAAATAACACTAATATCCATCTCACAAAACCTGAAATAGAAACACTCAACAAAGGCCTAAAATATAACATCCCAATAATAAATACCAATAATATAAACCAAGAAGTAATAAACGCCGAAACAGCAATTAAAACACTACCAACACAAGAATTACAAAACGAAACTAGAATAATAGTCAATAAAAAACTTAAAAAAATCACCAAAAATTACAAAGAAGACAATAAATTACTAAACAAATACAAAAAAGACATACATAACCTAAAAAACATAAAACAAAAATTAATCCATAATAAAGCCATGATAACAAAAGCAGACAAAGGAAACACAGTAGTCCTAATTAACCAACAAGAATACATAGATAAAACTCACACTTTCTTACTCGAAAACAATATTCAAAATATACCCAAAGACCCAACCAAAACCTATGTCAAAGAAATAAATCAAGCTCTCAACAAATGCAAACACATATTTTCCAACACAAACATAATAAAATTTAAACAACCAAACGCACAAGCACCAAATTTCACAGGTCTACCTAAAATACACAAAAACGGAACTCCAATACGACCTCTCATCAATTATACTACCGCACCATGTTACAAAGTGGCCAAAGAATTACAAAAAATCATAAAAACAAATATCACCATTAAAAATAATAAAAGCATAAAAAACTACACCGAATTAATAGAAAAAACAAAAAATCTTAACATATTACCCCAATACAAATTAATTTCACTAGACGTCACAAACATGTACACAAACATACCCATAGAAGAAACAATTAAAATATTAAAAGACAACCTAACCCATACAGCAAAAATTAACAAACAACAAATAGAAGAACTAATATCATTATTACAAATAACACTCAAACAAAATTACTTCACATTTAACCACAAATACTACACACAAACCGAAGGACTCGCAATGGGATCACCCCTCAGCGGATTAATGGCAGATATCTATCTTAATTATTACGAAAACAAATATATTTTATCCGAATTAAACCCACACCACAACAAAATCATATATTATGCAAGATATGTAGACGACACATTAATCATATTCGACGGCACAACCAGACAAGTAGATATCCTACAGAAATATATAAATAATATAAACAATAAAATCAAATTTACTTCCGAAATAGAAAACAACAACACAATTAACTTCCTAGATCTAAGTATCACAAAAAACAATAATAATCTTAAATATAAAATTTTCCGAAAACCAACAACAACAGACATCATCATCCATAACAATTCCCACCACCCGTATTCCCAAAAAATGTCAGCTTTTAATGCTTTAATTAATCGCCTCATAAACGTACCCATGGACCACCAAGACTACGATAATGAAGTAACAACAATTAAACAAATAGCCATATCAAACGGATACAAACCACACATAATAGACAAGTTAATCAATAAAAAGAAAGAGAAAATTAAAAACAACAACAAAAATGATAATAACAACAACAATAACACAGAGAAACATTACATTTCAATTAATTACACCAACATACTACCCCATATAATACACAACGAACTAAACAAACATAACATACAGGTTTCATACAAAACCAATAATAACATATCCAAAATACTCAAACAAAAAACATCAAAAGACACAAAAAATTGCTCAGGTATTTATAAAATAAATTGCAACGAATGTAATAAATTTTATATCGGACAGACCGGAAGAACCTTTAATGATAGATTCATAGAACATCTACCTAAATACAATACCAAATCAAATTTTGCACTTCACCTAATAGAAAACAATCACAATTACACCAATTTTGAAACCAATCTAACACCACTACATTATTGTAAGAAAGGGAGAAATATGGACGTTCTCGAAGAATATGAAATATATAAAGCCAGCAAAATAGAACGAGACAACATTTTAAATGACAAATTAACAATTAAAGGAAATATATTATATGACACTGCAATAAATTACCAAAACAAGCACAATAGAATAAAAGAGACAAACACATAACATATTACACATAATAATTATTAATCTTTTTCACCAACAACAAAACAAATCATAGACGAGACAACAACATTATTGGCAGTCAATCATAAACGCCCGAAGATGAACATTTAGTTCGAAACGCGTCGCGTCAACATAAAAATAAAAATTTAATAAAAATATTGTGACAAAATTAAAAATAATAAAATTTTAAATAAATAAATTATAAATTTGTTTTATTTTAATTCATTATTTTCTTGTTTGAATGAATGCCTTCGACTAGTTTAAAATTAAATGTCTTTTGTGCGTTCACTAAAACGATAATTATTTGCGGTAGGATTTTAAACGCGCGATTTAATTTTGATAATTAATTTTAAGATTGTAATTATTTTTCGAGTAATTAAATACGCGTCCACTACAACTCCTCCACATCATTTTCTAGGCAGCCAATTTTGTAAACAACTTCTGTGCATTTTTCTTTTTCTGTTTTTACCTTCAATTTGCTGACATCGTCTTGTTAAAATTTTCAGCAAGCTTAGGAAAATAAACCATACTCTTATAGATCGTTATTTCAGCAAGGGTTTCTTTATCAGTATGGGGTTTGTGTTTTTGTCGAAGTATTAATCCCCTGATGAGTTCACCTGGTAAACCATTGTCCAAGAGAATTTTGGTGACAATCTTCTCATTAGCGGAGTGAAATTGCCTATCACTCAACGCAACGACCTTGTTTACAAGGTTAGAAGCTGTGTTGACGATGATATGACTTGCTTGGTTGGAACGGAAATTTACAAGTCTTCCAATTGCGGTTGTTTTTTGATGCCAGTTGAACAAAATCAACGTACTTTGATAAGAAACGAGGTTTTTCCTTATCAGAAAAAGTTTCATCTAGCAAATAGTCGAGGACCAAATCTGCAATCGTTGAAGACAACGGATTTCCCATAGGCATGCCATGAATTTGCTTGAATATGGTGTCTTTATACTGCAAGTAGTTATTTTCCTTGAGGCAGAAGTCGAGAATTTCCAGAAATTTTCTTTGTGTTAGTTTTGTGTTTTGTTGTGTTGTTTCCCATCTCTTTTTAACAATGGTTGTTGCCAATTTGACAGGAATGTTGGTAAAAAGAGAGACAACATCAAATGAAACTAGAACATCGTTTTCTGACAATTCCTTTGAACTCTAAAGAATTTCTAACTGAGTAGATAGAATTTTTCGTCGCTGACTGTAATATTCTACCTACATACTTAGCAAGCTCATAGCAAGGTAGTTTCATGGAAGATGTTATCGGTCGCAGTGGCATATTTTGTTAGGAGAAAAGTATTAAAAGATAATCATGACCATCCGTTAGCAGGGCATATGTTGGTAAAGAAGAATTTTGCTAGGATAGGAGAAAGATATAACTGGCCCAAAATGAGGTCAGATATCACTTGGTATGTCAAAAATTGTTAAATTTGCCAAAGTGTGAAACTTACTTACTTAAGGTGGCGCAGACAGTCCATTGTGGACCACGGCCTCAACCAACAATCCTCGCCAGCTAGGCCGGTCCCTAGCCAGTGGCCTCCAGCTGCGCACACCAAGTTGGTTGAGGTCGTTTACCACTTAATCGCGCCATCTTAGATGGGGTCTTCCAGAACTGCGTCGGCACTCCGAGTTGGAATTGAAGACTCGTCGGGCAGGAGCGTTTTCGTCCATACGCTCCACATGACCCAGCCATCTAAGCCGCTGAATTTTCAGCTTCTTAACCAAGTCAATGTCGCTGTATAGCCCGTACAGTTCGTCATTGAATCTTCTCCTCCATACTCCATTGATACATACAGGCCCGAATATCACCCGAAGAATCTTTCTCTCAAAGCACCCCAGCCTGTATTCATCCGATTGTGTCAGTGTCCACGCTTCTGCCCCATACAGCAGGACTGGGATGATAAGGGTCTTGTATAGTGTCTCCTTGGTCCTTTGAGAGAGGGCTTTACTACTAAGATGCCTTCTTAGCCCGAAGAAACAGCGATTGGCAAGAGTGATTCTTCGACTGATCTCTTCACTGATGTTGTTCTGAGAGGTTATAGTGGAGCCCAAATAGACAAAGTCCTTGACAACCTCAAAGATATATCTGTCCATTATGACGTTTTGTCCGAGCCTACGGTATTGATCTACTTCACCCGAGGACAGCATATACTTTGTTTTATCTTCATTTACAGCCAGACCCATTCGAGCCGCTTCCACTTCAATATTTGCGAATGTTCCACTGACAGCAAGCTTCGTTCTTCCAATAATGTCAATATCATCAGCATAGCCAAGTAATTGAACGGATCTAGTTGAACCAGTAGCCAGTTGAACAAAATCAACGTACTTTGATAAGAAACGAGGTTTTTTCTTATCAGAAAAAGTTTCATCTAGCAAATAGTCGAGGACCAAATCTGCAATCGTTGGAGACAACGGATTTCCCATAGGCATGCCATGAATTTGCTTGAATATGGTGTCTTTATACTGCAAGTAGTTATTTTCTTTGAGGCAGAAGTCGAGAATTTCCAGAAATTTTCTTTGTGTTAGTTTTGTGTTTTGTTGTATTGTTTCCCATCTCTTTTTAACAATGGTTGTTGCCAATTGGACAGGAATGTTGGTAAAAAGAGAGACAACATCAATTGAAACTAGAACATCGTTTTCTGACAATTCCTTTGAACTCTAAAGAATTTCTAACTGAGTAGATAGAATTTTTCGTCGCTGACTGTAATATTCTACCTACATACTTAGCAAGCTCATAGCAAGGTAGTTTCATGGAAGATGTTATCGGTCGCAGTGGCATATTTTGTTAGGAGAAAAGTATTAAAAGATAATCATGACCATCCGTTAGCAGGGCATATGTTGGTAAAGAAGAATTTTGCTAGGATAGGAGAAAGATATAACTGGCCCAAAATGAGGTCAGATATCACTTGGTATGTCAAAAATTGTTAAATTTGCCAAAGTGTGAAACTTACTTACTTAAGGTGGCGCAGACAGTCCATTGTGGACCACGGCCTCAACCAACAATCCTCGCCAGCTAGGCCGGTCCCTAGCCAGTGGCCTCCAGTTGAGCACACCAAGTTGGTTGAGGTCGTTTACCACTTGATCGCGCCACCTTAGATGGGGTCTTCCAGAACAGCGTCGGCCCTCCGGGTTGGAATTGAAGACTCGTCGGGCAGGATCGTTTTCGTCCATACGCTCCACATGACCCAGCCATCTAAGCCGCTGAATTTTCAGCATTAACCAAGTCAATGTCGCTGTATAGCCCGTACAGTTCGTCATTGAATCTTCTCCTCCATACTCCATTGATACATACAGGCCCGAATATCACCCGAAGAATCTTTCTCTCAAAGCACCCCAGCCTGTATTCATCCGATTGTGTCAGTGTCCACGCTTCTGCCCCATACAGCAGGACTGGGATGATAAGGGTCTTGTATAGTGTCTCCTTGGTCCTTTGAGATAGGACTTTACTACTAAGATGCCTTCTTAGCCCGAAGAAACAGCGGTTGGCAAGAGTGATTCTTCGACTGATCTCTTCACTGATGTTGTTCTGAGAGGCTATAGTGGAGCCCAAATAGACAAAGTCCTTGACAACATCAAAGTTATATCTGTCCATTGTGACGTTTTGTCCGAGCCTACGGTATTGATCTACTTCACCCGAGGACAGCATATACTTTGTTTTATCTTCATTTACAGCCAGACCCATTCGAGCCGCTTCCACTTCAATACTTGCGAATGCTCCACTGACAGCGCGCTTCGTTCTTTCAATAATGTCAATATCATCAGCATAGCCAAGTAATTGAACGGATCTAAAAAAATCGTACCGCTGGTGTTGACATGCGAGTTGCGTACGATTGATTCAAGAATGATGTTGAAGAGGTTACATGACAGCGCGTCACCCTGTCGTAAGCCTTTCTCGACATTAAATGAGTCGGTGGTGTTCTTACCAACCTTGACGGAGCAGTGCGAAAGGGTTCAGACGTTCACACAGAATGGCCGACAAGATTTTATAGGCGACATTTAGGAGACTTATACCTCTGTAGTTGGCGCAGCTTAGACTATCTCCTTTCTTGTGGATAGGGCACACAATGCTGAGGTTCCATTCGTCAGGCATACTTTCATTCGACTAGATTGTACAGATGAATTGGTGTATGCTCCTCACCAAGTCATCTCCCGCTGCTTTGAAGAGTTCAGCCGTAAGGCCATCAGCTCCAGCAGCCTTGTTGGACTTTAGTTTAGATATTGCTATCCAAACTTCTTCTTGGTCGGGAGGACGGAAATGTTGTTCTTCATCATCCAAATCGAATGGATCATTCTGCCTGACAGCGATCAGTTGGTTGTCTTCGCCGTTTAACAGTCTGCAGAAGTGTTCTTTCCAAATTCTCAGCACCGACTGTGTTTCTACAACGACATTCCCACCCTCGTCTCTACATGCTTCCACTCGGGATTTGTAAACCTTAGACGAATGCTTTACCCTTTGGTAGAACTTTCGAACATTGCTTCTGCCGTAGCACCCCTCAATAGATTCAACCATTCGTTTTTCCAGTTATCTTTCTTTTCTTCTGAATAGCCGATGTTCCTCTTTCCTCTTTTGCTGGTAAACCACACGGGAAGCGCTCTTGGCAGCTCTAGTTCTGGCATTCAGAACTGCATGATAGGCTTCGTCTTTGGCCAAGTGTGCGAGCCTGCACTCATCATCAAACCAGGTGTTTCGTTGTGGTCGCCTAATGAAACCCAAAACATCCGTGGCAGCGCTTTTGATGGCCATTTTGCAATGTTGCCACTGGGCCTCTGGGTTTGGCGCAGGCGCCGGGCTTGTCAAGAGATAAGAGGAGACATGATTGGCAAAGGTTGTGGCGGTCTCTTGCGATTGTAACTTCGCAACATCAAACTTTCTCACAGTGGATGTTCGATTCTGCGGTCTGGTGGAGATCCGCATTCGCACTTTAGCTACAACAAGGTAGTGGTCCGAGTCTAAGTTGGCCCCTCGTAAAGTGCGGACATCCATGACACTGGACGCATGTCTGCTATCAATCGCAATGTGATCAATTTGGTTGACGGTATTTTGATCAGGAGACTGCCAGGTCCCCTTGTGTATATTGAGGTGTGGGAAGTATGTGCTAGCTAAGATGACATTTTGCCCCGCAGCAAAGTCGATTAGCCTGTGTCCGTTACCGGAAGTATTGTTGTGCAGGCTATGCTTTCCGACTGTCGAGCCAAAGTTACCCTCCTTTCCGATTTTGGCGTTGAAGTCACCAAGAATAAACTTAGTGTCGTACTTTGGGCATTCATCATACGTCTTCTCGAGAAGATCGTAGAGTTCTTCTTTGGTCGTGTCATCTTTTTCCTCCGTGGGGGCGTGGACGCAGACCAGCGAGATGTTGCTGAATTTGGATTTAATGCGGATTGTGACAATGCGTTCGCTTATGCCACGAAACCCCAAGACTTCTTGCCTAAGCCTTCCTCTTATCACAAATCCGCATCCAAATAGCCGCTGTTTTCTTGTCCTGTAGCACTTGCCGTAGTTGATGTCACAGTTTTTCATCCTCCTTGTACCTTCACCATCCCATCGCACTTCTTGGATGGCTGTGATGTCGGCTTTGACACCATCTAGGGCCTCCACTAATTGTTCGAAGGCACGTGGCCTGTTAAGGGTCCGGACATTCCACGTGCAGAACCGAAATTCGTTGTCCTTGATTCGTTTGCTAGGGTCATCATCAGTAGGGTCATCCATATCCGAGGCAGTTGGTTGTTTCGGACCAAGAGGTTTTTTACGTTTTAGGGAAGTTACCCCGACGCACAACCTGGGGGACCAGGCCCTATGCTGCTCTCCTTGGACAAAAGGAGCTGGAGAAATCCAGAGTCAGTAACTCACTACGGGGATGTGTGAGCTACCGTTGGTCCTATATGGGCTCATCCGCCACCTTCTCTATTTCACTACCCTGACTAATAGTAGTGAAAGGACCCAAAGACCTGTGCTCCGAATATGTCGAAGTAGCTCAATGGGGTGCCTACCAGATTGTCTGTAAGCGTCGCCGTTGGTTCACTTAATTGGAAGCTCATCCGCCGCTCGCTTGCTTTCTGAGGGGTTCGTACAGAATAAACTGCTGCCCAACAAGAGATACAGAGGAGCTTTATGGCAGGGCAATTACAGTGTTGCTATTTTTCTGTGATCAACACTCGCGCTTATAAGTTCAGCAAGTCAAGTCCGGGTGGACAAGACCAGTACCCGATGGCTACCATTTGGAGGTAAAATAAGCACAATTGATGCGTATGACACAGTTGCAACGCTGGGCATCGCCATGTTGATACCAATCAGGGTCTACCCTATTCATACAGCACCCAGCCAAAGTGTGAAACCGGTGAACGGAAAACCGGCTGGGTTGATGACAGAGAGGAAAGGGGTAACCGATCCGTGGGAGATGATTTGAGTTGACTTAGTTGGTCCACTTCTTAAATCTAATAGGGGTTTCGTGTATATTCTGACTGTTGTTGATAGTTTTACGAAGTTCCTTTTGTTGTTTCCATTGAGGTCTGCAACGGCCAAGTTGGTTTGAAAGGAGCTAGAGGATAATGTCTTCCTCTTGTTCGGTGTCCTCAAATTTGTTGTCTGTGACAACGGTCCTCAATTCAAAAGCAAGGAGTTAAAGACTTTGTGCGGTTGTTACGCTTCGACACTTAGGTTAACGGCACATTATAATCCTGAGGCTAATCCAGCAGAACGGATTAACCAGATTTTGAAGACAAATTTCGGGCGAGGTATGGTGACTTTTGGTCGAGCCTCAACTTCCATTCCGCACGATAGGAGTGATAATACGGACGATACTAGGGACTCTTTTAGAAAGCTTAGCGAACAGATAGTGCAGAAGTTAGAGTTAGCAACCAAGAAGGCGGCGAAAATATATAACCTTAGTCGAAGGGATGTCCAATTCCTTCCCAACGAATTGGTTTAGCGACGAAACTTCATCTTATCTGGTGCAGCGAAGCACTGCACCGCGAAACTAGCGCCTACCTTCGTAGGCCCGTTTCGAATCAAGAAAAGAGTATCTGCGTGGTCCTATATACTCGAGGATGACAATGGCAAAAACAGAGGTACGTGGACCCTTTCCGCACGATAGGAGCAATAATACGGACGATACTAGGGACTCCTTTAGAAAGCTTAGGACCTCAAGCCCTATAGCGACGACCCTGAAGAAAGATCTTGAATTTAGACGCGTAGCATGGACGAGTTACGTAGAGTTTGGTAGTGTTTGTTTTCCAAAAATGTGTTGTTTTCATTTCTGAAAGCCTCTTTTCTTTTCTGGTAGGTAAGGGTGGAGTTTAATACGGTTAGAATTAATGCAACAAAAGCTGTTACTTTGTGGTTCTTAAAACCTTTTTCTGATCGTGTTGTTTTGGTCACGGTCTGACACTTAAAACCTGTTTTCCGCTCCATCCTATCAACTCCTATTTTTCGGCCCACATTTCGAGTTCGTTGTTCTCTAAGAGTTTTGAGAGTAACTCAGAGAGGGTGATAAAACAGGTCAGTATCTTTCGTTTTGAGCCTGCGTGCTGAGCCAAGGGATGAGCTGGAGACTCACTCGCAACATTCTTTCGTGTCAAGCCAGCGGATAAGCTAGAGACTCACACGCAACAGTCTATCGTGTCGAGCCAGCGGACGGGCTGATGACTCGCACGCATTGTACAGAAAGCGAGGAAGCTAACAATTAACAAGCTTTATAACGAGGACAAAAGAGGAGTCCACAACAACACAGGAATGTGTGAATTATAATCACACCATCACAAATTTAGAGTGGCCAAGTGCCCACCGTAAAGTGTCTGATATCAAAGAAAGTTCAAAATGATGTGTTCTTGTTTATAAAACCCACCATTTTAGTTGGAAAATGGTTAGGATTTTTCCAACAAGTATAATCTTCTCAAAGCAATTAATTTGGGCCGGTTTGGGCTAGGGACAATGCGCGTAGTGTCGTAGTTTTTCACTTGCCTGTTTTAAATAAAATAATTGAAGATATACACGTCCACTGAGCCAATGATGATCGCATCCTCAACGCAAAGGATCGGGTGCAATGGTTGTATCACCGCTCTCAGTCGCACTTCTCAGCCTATATTGGCGAGATGCTGCTGTAGTAAGTTAGTTAGTTAGTTGAAAAACTTTATTTGAAAAATAGCTTTAAAATTCACAATTTGATAACCTTAAGTTTAATTTGGTTTGGCACACGGCCGTCTACCAGATTGACATTTTATTTAAGCTTAAATTTATTATTATTTTATTTTTTTAATTTAAAAGTCTCCTTCGAGGATGCGTTGCCTATAACTGAGTGCGGTTGCAGTATATTTATATAAAACTTCCCAGCCTACATCTCATGACATCCAACGTGTCACTTTTTTCCATCGAAGCTACTCCAAAGTACCTCACACGAAATTCTTTCAAAATGGGACATCTAGCGATGAAATGGTGTACATCTTTCCACTCCTTGAGGTTGCAAAGGTCACATAGAATCGGCAGGTCGGGTCGATGTGGAATGTAATTAAAATTGATTAGTTCGCCTCTTATTTTTAATATTACATTTAACATAGTTATGTGGTATCGGTTGATTAAATATGATTTTATATTGTGAAGACTGTGCTTCTCGTTGAAAATTTGCATATGTTGAGTGGGTTACTTTCTGTGATATTGTGCCAAACTTTTGTCTTAAGTCCGAAAGGTTTACGTCCTGTGAAAAGTGAAAGTTTTCGCCTACACGAAGAGCCAGCTCCTCCCACCTTTTTATATAATTTTGTGTGCTAATTTTTAACCGGAGGATGCGTTTTAGAAAGTACCTGAGGAACCTTTCCACCTCTTTGTACTATGTTCGATACCTTTATTATCGATACAACGAGTCCACACTGAAGAAACAGCTCTTTTCGCTTCCGCTAGTTTTAACTCAAAATGTTTTCTCATGTTGAGATTTGAAGTGACAAGTACACCTAAATATTTATACTCTCGGACTTTTTCATCATTTTCGCCTTTATATGTCCATTTTTCACTGTTTGCATATCTACCGCCTCCATCTCTAAATATCATAATTTTTGATTTTTGCAAATTAACGAATAGATTCCCATTTTCACAGTATTTCTCTAACCGGTTCATCATACGCTGCATTCCTTCCACAGATTTGGAGAAAAATACGATATCATCCGCAAAAAAGAGACATGGTATCTGCGTATTCCTAAGCAGGATTCCTCCTCCAATCTCCTCCACGATGTTGTTGATAAGTTAAATGAAAAGTAACGTACTCAATACGCAACCTTGTTTACCTGCCATTTCTGTTGAAAACTCTTCGGAAATAAACTCACCATCCCATACGTAGGCCACGTTATTTTCATACATCGCTCTAAGTAAGTCAACAGTTTAACCGGATATTCCCAATTTATACAGCTTGTAATAGAGTGCTTCACGGGGTTTAGAATCGAACGCCGCACGAAAATCGACGAAAAAGGCAGAGCTTCCTTCTTTTGAAACTTTCCGCAATATTAACCAGGCTGAATATTTGGTCTAAAGTCGAATAGTTTCTTCTAAATCTTGCTTGGAATTTGTCGTATAAGTAACCTTATAACTTTCTGTATATACTTTATTATTAATAAAAGTCAGTTCTATACGAGATATCATTCAAGTAATACTTACTTTATTTAGTAGTCGATACTACATGGTGTCAGGTTAAAATATTTAAAAAATAAAAATAGAACTCAATTTGAAAATTAATAAATAATGTCGCTCAAACCTCCAAAGCCTTTATTAATAAGCCATGATGTGGATATGTCTCAAGAATGGAATGAATGGTTAGAAATGTACGAAAACTATGCCACAGCCATTGAACTATCTAAAAAGGACGAACCAATACAAGCAGCCAATATGCTCACGTCATTTGGTCGAGATGCACTCAAGGTATTAAATAATACAAAAGTATCAGCGGAAGATAAAAAAAACACTAAAAAAATAAAAGATCTATTGACTGCGCAGTTTGCACCACCAAAAAATAAAACATACGAACGTTACGTTTTTCATGAGACGAGACAACAATCTGGAGAATGTTTTGAAGACTTTCTCCATCGAGTCCAAGCTCAAGTTCAAAAATGTTCATATGAAGAGAAACAAATAGACGAGTTTATATTGGATCAAATTGTCCTGGGTATTTTAAATCAAGATCTTAAGCAAAAACTCTGGACTGCTGAAGAACTAACACTAGAAAAAGCTTAAAAGTTCTGTAGATTAGCTGAAAGAGCAGAAAAAGAGATGAAAGTATTCGAAGCTCAGACATCCAAAGTGTATGCAGTCAAAAGTGAAGACTTTGATTGTAAACGCTGCGGTACACTTCATGGACTGAAAAGCTGTCCTGCTTTCAACAAATTCTGTGATAGATTTGGATACAAAGGCCATTTCAAACAAATGTGTAAGTCAAGACATAAACAAGACAAAACTGAAAAGAAAATATTGAAGAAAGAAAAATGGAACAAGAGGTCGAAGAAAGTAAATGAAATAAACAACTCAAGCGGACCCGAAGAATCCTTTAGCAGCGATGACTCTGAATCTGAATATACCATAAGTGCAATAAAAGAAGAAGTATGTTCATTGAATGCTGATCAAAAATGGTCGGAAACGGTAAGTGTTGGCGATAAGAATCTAACTCTTAAGCTTGATACAGGTGCTGAATGTAATGTTATTTCCAAAAGAATTGCAACCAAATTAAAGGCTACAATACAAAAATCACCAACTAAACGTTTGATAGCTTATAACAATGACCCAATTAAAGTTATTGGTGAGACTAGGATTCTGTGTAAAACCAAAAATGATAAAACTGAAATTATTTCATTCAAAATAGTAGAAGAGAACTTTCAACCAATTTTAGGTCGGAAAATGTGTGAAAAATTAGGCTTCATAGTTCGAGTACATACTGTTCAAAATCTTAACAGTGATGAAATATTGGGGTGCTGCACTAATTTTGAATATGATATTGACTTCATTGATGATCCTAAGTTCAAAATTATTCCTCCACGGCGAATACCACATACATTGCGTGAAAAAGTAAAAATCGAGCTGGAAAAAATGGAAAAAATGGGGGTTATCAAAAAAGTAATAGTTCCAACACCAGCAGTAAGTCCTATGATTATCGTTCAAAAATGCGAAAAAATTAGAATTTGTATGGATCCCACTGAGCTAAGTAAAAATATTAGACGTAGGCATTATCCAATGAGAACAGTTGAAGAAATAACGGCTAGGATCGGGAAAGCAAAATGGTTTTCAAAGATGGATTGCCAGAAAGGATTTTGGCAACTTAAAGTCAGTGAAAAAACTTCAATGTATCTTACGTTTTCCACTCCTTGGGGAAGATATAGATACTTACGTTTACCATTTGGAATAAGCTCAGCTCCAGAAATATTTTCTGAAGTTATGAATAGAACTTTGACTGGTATTGAAAATTGTGAAATAGCTATGGATGACATACTAATTTACGCTGAAAACAAGGAGCAATTTCGAGCCATTACTAAAAAAGTAAAAGATAGACTGAAGGAAACTGGGTTCAAATTAAATGAATGTAAATGTGAATATGAAAAAAACCGAATTAAGTTCTTAGGTCATATTTTTACATCGAATGGAATCGAAGCTGACCAAGATAAGATAAAAGCAATTTCACAGTTGAAATCACCGTCAAATGTTAAAGAACTGCAACGTTTTCTTGGCTTAGTTAATTACTTAGGCAAATTTATAAAAAATCTTTCCAAGTTAACTGAACCTTTGCGAAAATTACTTTACAATGACGTGGAATGGTTTTGGGATGTTGAACAAGAAGAAGCTGTTCAAAAACTTAAGCAGACTATATCAACAACACCAGTATTAAGATATTACGATGTCAACAAAGATGTAAAATTATCACTGGATGCTTCATCAAAAGCTATGGGTGCTTGTTTACTTCAAGATGATCAACCCATTGCTTACGCAACTAGAGCTTTTTCCAGTTCTCAACAAAACTACCCACAAATCGAAAAAGAAGCAATGGCGATCAAATTTGCTTGCAAAAAGTTTCATGAATACATTTATGGAAAGCAAATTCTTGTTGAAACAGACCACAAACCTTTAGAAACAATATTCAAAAAACCAATGGAAAAAGCACCGATTCGACTTCAAAAAATTTTGTGGGATGTTTTGCAATATTCACCAAGTGTAACATATGTTAAAGGTACAGATATACCAATTGCAGACATATTGAGCAGAGATTGTGAACAGTTTGAAGTTGAAAGTGACATACAATATCAAGTCAATATGATACTAGCACTAACAGATGATGCCAAAAACCGCTTTGTGAAAGCCACAGCAAAAGACGAAGAATTAAGTTTGCTTAAGGAAGTTATCAAAGAAGGATGGCCGGATGATGAAAAATACTTGCCAAACAGCTTGAAAAAATATTCAAATTTCAAGGAAGAAATCTCTTTTGAAAATGGGTTGTTATTCAAAGCAAACAAAGTTATTGTCCCTCAAACAGAAATTCAATCCACAATAAAGCAACTACACGCTGGTCATGCAGGAATTGTTAAAACGTTATCTAGAGCACGTCCTTCGCTTTATTGGTACGGTCAATCAATAGATATTAGAAACTATATTGAAAGATGCTCAGTATGTCAACGAACACAAAGTAATAATATTAGCGAGCCAATTATGTTAAAAACGATTCCCAAATATCCATTCCAAATAGTAGCTTCAGACCTGTTCCAAGTATCTGGAAAAGATCATTTACTGATAACTGATCATTATTCGGGATTCTCTGATTTTCTGAAGCTTAAAACATCGACATCAGCTGATATTATAGCCGGTTTGAAAAAATGGTTTTCAGTACATGGCATACCAGAAATATTTGAATCAGATGGTGGTCCACAATTTAGCTCGAAAATGTTCAAGGATTTCACCAGAGAATGGAAATTTAAACATGTGTTTTCTTCGCCACATTTTCCCAGATCCAATGGTTTTGCTGAAAGAAATGTTCAAAAGATTAAGAATTTAATAAAGCAATGCCAACTTGACAACAGTGATGTATATTAAGCAATGTTAATGCTTCGTAATACACCGCGAAATGACTCACTTAAATCACCATGCCAGCGTTTATTTAGCCGTTCAACTCGTACTACAATCCCAACAGAAATTGAAACACTAAAACCAAAAGTTGTTCCAAATGTTTCTTTTGAGTTGGAAAAAATAAGATTGAAACAAAAACAATATGCAGACATACACACAAAACAACGTTTACCTTTCAAAATAGGTGATTCAGTGAGTATGCAAACTGGACATCGTCAATGGAAACCAGCTAAAGTCGTTGAAAATACGGAATATCCTAGATCAGTTATTGTACAAACCTTTAACGGCACCAAACTAAGAAGAAATAACCATCATGTAAGAAAAGCAAAATCAAATGCTTTAAAAGTCCATTCCGAAGAAGATTCCGATTATTCAGAAGTTGTTGAAGAAGAAAACGAAATAATTCAAAAAGAAAATGCTTTAGTTAAACCATTAGGTACATGAAATTAACACTCAACAAATGACAAGAAGTGGCAGAATATCTACACCACCACAAAAGTTTAATCCAGCAGATTAAGAAAATTAATAATTATTATATATTACAATTCCTCAAAAATAATCATCAAAACATTTTTTTTTTCTTAAATTTGTTTAACTTTTTATATTTTTCTTTATTTCGTCAACGTCATTAATTAACTACTTTCAACATTTAATTTCATAATTTGTATTTCGTAATTTGCTGTTGAATTTAAAAAAAAAAGAGGATGTCGTATAAGTAACCTTATAACTTTCTGTATATACTTTATTATTAATAAAAGTCAGTTCTATACGAGAAATCATTCAAGTAATACTTACTTTATTTAGTAGTCGATACTACAGAATTCATTCAAAAAATTTGTTTCATCAACCCACTGAGTTAGCCTTTTGAAGATCAAAGTACTAAAAAGCTTGACGGAAGTATTCAAAAGCGAAATGACCCTATAGTTTTCTGGTGCATCAAAGGATCAATTTTTGTGCAAGGGATAAATTATTGCTCTCTTAAAACGTTCTGGAACGTCTGCGCTTACAAGGATTCTATAATACTGCTCCGACATAACGCTCAGGAATTCTGTTGTACAGTTTTTATATAACTCTACTGGAACTCGGTCATTACCCGGAGCTTTTCCAATTTTAGATTTCGCGATTACATTTTCTAATTCGAAAATCGTAAATGGTACATCTAGTATCTCATCCTCAAAATAACGGGCTAAATAATGTGGAAGCGGTGAAAATGATGGTGTGCTGAGCAAGTTCATGAAATAGGCATGCAGTCCAGACGCTCTAACTGATGCAGCAATGCAATTTGTCCTCCCGTTGATTGATTTCGCAGCTTTCCAAAACTCTGCCGAAGATCTAGCTTAATTCAGTACGCTTATATTTTGTTGATCTAGTTTCTTTCTTTTCACTGAACAGAGATGCTTAAAGTGTTTATTACCTCTTGTATACATGATTTTGCAAAATATAGGTGTGTTATATTTCCTCAACAACTTTAAGAAAGCGAACGACTTTTTTCTAGCTTTTTGACACTCTACATCAAACCAGCGCTGCTTAAAATTGTCATTTTGAAGTTTCCTTTTTGCGCTTGCTGGAGCAGCTTCAATTATTATCTCAGTAAGATTCTTCATTTGTAACATATTGAGGGACGTTCGGAGAGCAAGTTCGAAGTTTAAGTTGTTCTGATAAATAGAAAGAAAACTATCACTCCACTTCAGCCAGGAAACCAAGTTGTTTTGCGCTAATTTCCTCCAACCTCTAGACTGTGCATGATACTTCCAAAGACATGTGGTCGGAATAAATCTGTGCTCCTATCCTGAAATCACTCACGATCGAATTCCACTTTCCAGATACAAAACAATAATCTATGACTGAGCAAGATGTTCCACGAACAAACGTGAATTCACCATTCGGATCACCTTTACAGCTCCCGTTTAACATCCTTGCGTCCAAAGTATCTGCAATTTCTAGTATCTTACAACCCTTAACGTCAAATATTTCATGTTTTGATCTTCGAGAAGGATTGATGATTGCTGGTGCAGTTCCACTAACGAAGTTGTTTTGCGACTGTTCAACCCTAGCATTGAAATCCCCAATGAGGAGTACATCCACTGAGCCCATATTCTGCAGTGATTCACAAAGCCGGCTATAATCTCTCATCCAGTGTGAACAATTCAAATAAATAGGTATTATTTGTAGATTAGAACGCCTTATTATTAACTGCAAGAACTCCATTTCTTCAACACTTTTGAAATTCACAATAACAGCTTCGAAATTCTTGCGATAGCCCCATAATTCACCACCACTTCCTCTTCCAAATGTGCTTGTCTTCACTGCTGGTATCCATTTTATTTCATAATTATTAAATAATTCCTTAAATTTATAATTTTCCTCTTCTAATACATGCGTTTCAAACAGTACGAACATATCAAAAATTTCAATATAGTTACAAAAATGTACAGCAAAAATTCTATTTTTTAGTCCTGCGACGTTATACCCTAAAATACTTAATTGTACGTCATTAATTTGTTTCTGGTAGACAGGTACCTGCCATTTCATTCCATCGTGTGAGCGACTACTTATTTGCTGCTGCGCACGCATACTTGTGATTGCACCCAAATTATTATCGCCGTTCGCCTGACATTGATGTGAAGAATAGTGCAACGGTGACGTGAAATAAGGCCAAACGAAATAAGGCCAAATTTCAGATTTTGGCCTTATTTCGTTTTCCAAAACGAAATAAGGCCAATTTGGTCTTATTTCCATGCACTAATAGAAATAAGAGCGAAAAAATAATGGAAATAAGACCGAAAATAAAAAATTAGGAATTCGGCTTTGGTTCACGGTTCTAATTGTTAAGTGCTTAAAGTTTTGAAAAAATAAAATCGCGCGATTTTTTAACGATTGTTTTATCTGATTCTTTAAAATTTCCGAAAACAGATACTTGCACTACCCATGAGATTCATTCCCACACAAACGTAATCTCATATCACCAATATCCGTTCTTGAAAATTTAAAAAAAATCAGATAAACCTTAATTACTAAAAATCGAGCAATTTTACTCATGCACAGAAAATATTTTTCTAATACATAAAAGAAAGACAATCAAATAAATACCTTTTCAATCCATTGCGTTTGAAAATAGATAATGAACCTCAATACCGTATCATCTTAGAGGTGTGAAAATTGATATTGAAATAATGCCAAATTGGCCTTATTTCGTTTTCGAAAACGAAATTAAGCCAAACTGAAATTTCGGCCTTATTTCGTTTTGGAAAACGAAATAAGGCCAAATTTTCGGAATTTGGCCTTATTTCGTTTGGCCTTATTTCACGTCACCTAGTGCAACCAACTCCAGATAAATGGTTTTTTTTAACACGCTTTACTTCTACTTCAACTTCATTCATAAAATTTTGAAGATCGCAAAATAAATTGAGCTTCCCACCAAATGTTTTCCTTAGCACCTCCAGAGGATATTTTGTACCACAGATTAATCCACGCGTGAAATCCCAAGTAAATATTTTGCTGAGAATGAAGAATTTGTCATCTTTTTGTTGGATTTTTAGGTGAGGGAATCTATTACGCAGGAACGTGGCAATCGAGAGCAATATATTTTTTTTTGCGACGAGTGTTGTACGGGACGTCCTTGTGGACGTGGATTTGTGCGTTTTTTAATACTTTTGTGTTGCGGAGTATAGCCCAAGCAGCACTTCGTGAGTTAAGCTTGACAACGGAGATTGAATTACGACTGTTTGGAGCAGATACCAAATCGGCATGCTCAATTTTAAAACCTGAATTCTCAGTTCCTAACAAATCAGTTCAGACAGACTTAGCTCTTTCTTTCATGTTAGTGTCGGCTTCCATGGGCATGTGCACCACAACACTCGACTCTAGGCTCTTTTGCAACAAGTTGTCAATTCGGTCTTCCAATTCATTGTTTCGCTGTTCTAAATACTCAATCTTGGCAGCAATGTCCTCGTACTTTGTTTTCAGGCCAGAGAAATCTGCGTGCAATACCTGGAAATAATTTTTTGAGGGTAGTTCGCTTAATAGTTTTTTGTTACTTTCATTGAGTAATTGCTTCAAAATGTCTAACGTTACTACTGCAGATGAACCCATTTTTGACACAGAAAAATCTGGAGATGGTAAAAAAGTTGTTGGCGAAAATATTCTACGTTTTTTTTTTCTCACATGGTTGGGTGAGATTGCATTCAAACTCCTCTTATTCATAGGTAGAGGTTAAATGGTCAAGGTTAAAGCAAGGCGTATTTTTGTTGTTATTTTGTAAGACTTACACGGGAGCTGCATTGCTTTGATGATTTACTCATTTTTACTTGTTTTTATGTGATTTCTTAGAATTTTTCTCGCTTTTTATCTCGAATTTAAAGAACTTTAATTAGGAGCTTTATTTAAAACAAATAACAAATTTGACAGGTCAAATGTCAAAATGCTGCTGTATGACTGAGACAAGAACACCACCACGCAAAAGATCCGAAGAGGATGGCTAGATGGTCATGGTGAAGTGGACAAGTCAAGCATCCATTTTGTATGACAATTCAGTTTTGCATTTGATAAAAACAAGAAGACATTTTTGAAATAAGATTAAATAGAAGTGAAAAACTATATAAAATTTAGCGAAATTTGGAAAAAAAAAACTTGTAGAATAAAGAGAAAATGGATTGAGGAAATCAAGAGTTACAATTTGGAAAGCATTTGAGAAGAATATTCTAATTGGAGGATTTTCAAAGCTAAGTATTTTGTGTCTGGTTGTGACAAGAATTTTGTATTTTGGTTGTTTAAATTGTGTTAATTCGTTCGCGTTGTGGCACTTCGAATATTATTGTTTGGATTAATCCCGGCTGAAAAAGAATTTAACAATCTATATGTTTTCCGATGCGAAAATAAAAACGCGTGTGTCATGTGTCTTCCTTTAAGGTTAAGAAAAAACTCAAAAAACTTTATTGAGATAGATGGCAAAGCAAAAGAAAAGAGAAAGATATACATTATTACAACTATTGACAATCATTACTAACTTCAAAACCAAAAGTGATCACTTAAGGTGAACACACAAAGCTTAGGGCTATGTTGTCATCGGCAAACATACTAACACCGTTGAAAGCTTCTTTCAACTTGATTCCAAAAGAAGTGGACAAAGCTTGGAAATTGGACGTTTGAACTCTCTTTTCACCGTATGGACGGATGCAACCCGTGCCAATCCATCGCGTCCAGGAAAAGTTTTGGTGATTCTGCCTGTGAGCCATTGACATGGCGGTTGATTTTCATCTTTGAGGACTACGACATCGTCAGGCTGGATATTTTTTGATTTCTCCAACCATTTAGGTCGCTTTCGGAGCTGAGCCAGATAATCCTGGGACCACTTTTCCCAAAAGCTTTGCACTAAGCGTTGAAGATATTGCCATCGATCTCGCAACAAAGTTCCAGAAGTTAAGATGCTGGGATCTGGCACAGTAGTAAGTTGTCGCGCAATCAAAAAATGTGCTGGCGTTAATGGATCCACGTCCCCTTCGTACCGCGCACACAAAGGCCTTGAGTTGGCACATGCTTCGATTTGGCACAAAACTGTCGAAAACTCCTCGTATGTTAATGATACCTGATCTAAGACTCTCCGTAAATGAAACTTAGTCGTTTTTACACCGGCCTCCCATAAACCACCAAAGTGTGGTGCATGGGGGGGTGAAAAGTGCCAATGTATTCCGTTGGAGGTAAGCTCGTTGCTTTTGAAAATTCACTGAATTCAATAGATTCGCCCAATCTCGTAACTGTTGGTTCGCACCGACAAAATTAGTACCATTGTCATTAAAAATAGAGTGACACTTACCACGCCGAGAGACAAAACGACGCAAGGCAGCTATGAATGCCGCTGATGACAGATCCGGGACGAGTTCGAGGTGCAAGGCCTTCGTAGCCATGCAAAAAAATACGGAGACGTAAGCCTTATGCTGCTTGGCACCTCGTCCTTTCCATGACCTAACCAAGAAGGGTCCCGCGTAATCCACGCCAGTATTGCCAAATGTAACTCCTGGTTCCAACCTCTGCTTTGGTAAACATGTCATATGCTGCTGATAAGGAACTGCGCGATATCGCATATATGTTGTGCACTGAAAAATGCATCGTTTAACGATGTGGTGGATGCCGATGACAACATAATTAAGCGAAAGCAGATATGTCATTTGCCTCATTCCTGGATGCATGTTGTTTAAGTGGCAATCCTTGACTATCAGAAAAGTAAGAGGATGATCCATATGTAGGATTGCAGGGTGCTTTTGTTCAAACGGTATGTTTGCGTTTTCAAGCCGGCCACCTACACGCAAAACGCCTTTGCTTTTCCTGGAGACGGCCCGACCCTGTTCCAAAAAGGATATTTCTTCGTGAAAGGAAGATTTTTGTGACAGCTTGATTAGTGAGAGTTTCGCAAGTCGTATGTTGTCAGGATATAAGTGTTTAGTTACACCACGATCATCAGGCTACTTTCGCATTCGGAATAGGCGAATACAACGAGCTACAACTCGAAAAGACGATTGAGATTCGAAAACCTTCCGAAAATATGCACGTCCTTTTTAACCGTTTCCGCGGCTATAACAAGACAGGACATTTCATTTTCAACTGGAACATCCTTGGCGCTGGGTAGGCTGGAAAACATTATCTCCTTGTCGAGCAGAAAATTGGGTCCCTTCCACCATAAATCCAACTGCGCTAAATGCTTCGACATCATCCCACGAGTGGCACAGTCAGCAGGATTCTCGGCAGAGCGAACATGATGCCATATCGATACTGGAAATTGAGCAACAATTTGCGATATTCTATTGTCCACAAAAGCGTTTCGCCCACGAGGATATCCTTGTATCCAATGTAAGACCGTGGTGGAGTCTGTGTAGGCAAAACATTCAAGGTCATGAATGGAAAGAGCTTCTTTTACCTTGCTAAGCAGCTTTGTTAGCAGTAAAGAGCCACATAGCTCCAAGCGGGGAATCGAAAGGAATGGTTTAACTGGCGCGATTCTGGTCTTGGCACAGATAAGCGTAGTTTTTATCCCATTGACTCCTATAACCCTCGCATATATTGCAGCAGCGTAAGCTAACTCTGACGCATCAGCAAAGCCGTGCAATTCTAATACCTCCTTTTGATTGTATTGTAGCCACCTCGGAATTTTCAATAATTGAACGCAAATGAGATCTGCCTTGAAATCTGACCACTCTTGGTAGAGATCCAATGGAATGAATTCGTCCCAACCAATTCCCTTCATCCAAAGACGCTTCATGAATATCTTCATCTTGACAATTGTGGGTGCAAGCCAACCCAATGGATCAAAGACCCTAGCAATGTCCGATAGCACTTCTCTTTTGGTGGCGTGCAGCCCAATGGTGGATATTGTGGAGGCAAACTTGAAAAAATCGTGCCTCGTGTCCCACAATAAACCCAACGTTTAAACTCCGCTTTCACCAATGGACAACTCGGATGCCAGTTCACGATGCTCGATGGGAACGGTATTTAAAAAGTCGGCCGAATTCGAGGACCACTTACGGAGGTTCATTCCCGAATTGGCAAGGACATCTACTTACTCAGTTTTTACATCTATTGCCTCGTTAGCACTTTCGAAGGTAGACATCAAATCGTCCACGTAAAAATCGTTGAGGATGCTATTCGAACCCCGTGGAAAATGAGACATATTATTTATACCAATTTGCTGGAGGACACCGAGTTGCTAAGAATGAAGCTGAAGCCGTTCCGTATGTTACAGTGAGAAGATTATAATCGCGTGGCTCATCAGTTACTTTCTCCCTCCAAATTATAGGTTGAAACTGAACATCCTTCGCGTTAAGTAAAATCTGGCGATACATTTTTTCTATATCAGCTTTAACCGCAATTTTATTTTTTTCGGAATCGCATTATGCATGTAAAAAGGTCATTTTGGATCGTAGGTCCGACAAGCAAATAGTCATTTAAGGACCAACCGTTAGTGGATTTACAAGATGCGTTGAACACAACCCTTAGCTTTGCGGTGGGCTTCAATATCGCATGATGAGGTAAATAGAACGACGTTCGATTTAAGTTGCTAGGAAACGCGATAGTCATCTGCCCTAATCTCTCATGCTCGCGCATAAGTTAGACATATTGTAGTTTCAAACTTGCGTCTTTAGAGAATCGTCTCTCCATGGCATGTAAAAGCTTCAACGCAGCACCACGGGAGTCTCCAAACTCCACTGGCGTTTGTTTGAACGGCAAACTAACAGCAAACCTGCCTCCACAATCTGCATAATTTGTTGAAATAAAGTGATCCCCAATAGCTGCACTTACCTCGAGTTCAGTACGACGTCCGTCTGCCAAATCTTCAGGTTCGAAAAACTGTTTTTAAAGCACGTCCAAATCTACAGTGGAATGATAGACATTCAAGTTAGCTTCTTGTCTCACGCAAACATTACCCGCTATCACCCAGCCGAAGATGGTGTTCTGGGCAACAGGTGAACCCGAAGGATGCACAATTTTTCCGTCGCGGGTCGACACAAAAGGGTTTGGGTTAAATGTGGAAGACACTATGAGATTGACTTGACCCCGAGTGACTTGGGCACTTTTAGTTTGCCCGAGGCCTACTATGGGGAGCTTAACATGAGATCAGTTTAATCCCTAACGTTGCACGCACGAATCAGAGATTAACGTTGCCTGTGAGCTGGAATCAAGCAAGGCTCTACACGGTTTGAGTTCATCGTTGGCACCCTTTATCATAACCATTGCCGTTGGCAACATTGACGACCACTCACTATACGATGGAGCTGCGCGCAAGGAGACTGCGGTCACGAAGGCGTTCGATAGACTTGGCTGGGTTGACGTGTGGTCGGTTTGTACGAATGGGGGAGGGATTCGGTCTATGTGTAGCAGAGTATTGTGTTTTGAGCCACACGTCTTACAATTAGCGTATTTGCACTCCACTAAAGCATGTTTCACCCGAAGACAGTTACAGCAAATTCCGTTTGTTTTCACGAATTCGCACCGAGCAGCCACCGTGAGATCTCGAAACTGAGCGCACTGGTAAAGCATATGTCTTTGTTTGCATTTAAGGCACGATGGAATTGTGGCGTTAAAAGGCGTTAAAAACGCGCTTACTCATATCCATGGCCTTGAAAAGATTTGTCGTGCTGCGCCCAGAATATGGATTTGAGAGGTGTAAGCTTTCGAGCTCATTAATACGCTCTTTCAAGAAATGGGTAAAGTCCGAATACGAATGCGTTTCCTTTCCTTTACTCGCGCGAATCCACAACATCTTATTCTCTGCATCTAATTTACGTGTTAGAATATAAACAAGCGAAACGTCCCACGAAACGACCGCGAGCTGTAAAGCACGCAGAGCGTTCATGTTTCCGATCGTGGTACTGAACAAGCGTTTAATTTCGATTAACGAACCATTTTTGACAACCGGTTGGTCAAATATTTTGTCGAGATGTGCGATCATGATAAACTTTGGTTTGTCATAATGCGCGCTTAATAGGCTCCAGGCATTATCAAAGTTGTCATTGCTATGTGGAAGATGATTCACGAGCAAAAGCGTGTCTCCTCTCAAACGCGTTTGGAGAATTTTCAACTTTTCAATAACCGGTAACCGATTTTTTGGACATAACTAACGCAGTAAGCAAATCGCGAAATCTTACCCATTCGTCGAATTTTCCTGAAAATTCTGGTAAGTTGACAGAAGGGAGACCGGATGCCGGTTGTAGTGTTGCGATACTTTGCTTTCTAACAACTAACACCTGCACTAAATGATGTAGCCAGTGAGCACATAATATGTGTTGGCTAATTTCTGATTGTAAGATAATGCTTGATATAAGCTTCTTACTCTCGAGAACTGATAGTGCTCAAAAAAAATACTAATTGGTCGTCGTGTGGAATCAGCAAGATTTTTTACGATTTTATCTAAGAAAGACTGATTGGCTGCCAAGGACTTAATAGCTTTACTGACCTCAGTATCGGTATCGGATTGAGAATCACCGGCACCATATTCTAGTATTACTTCCGATAATTTTGCGTGTGCGCTGTAAAACGTTGTTTCAAACTCCGCACGGTGTTGTGTTTCTTCGGAAATCAAGGCACCATCATTAATAGACAATTCAATTTCATTTTGTAAACACTCGAAGTCTGTCATGTATTGCTTTGCTCGAGCTTTATTTGACGCAACTTACATTCAGCCAGTGGAGCACCCGGTGTCTCACTAAACGTAACGATCCGCGTAACCTGGCCTTTAATCACTGCTCGTTTTCGTTTAAGAGCTTCCATAACTCGATAGTAATAACACAACCAAAGAAGACAAACCTGCAGTTACCACAGGGACTTTTCGATTTTTTTTTTTATTGAAAACCAATCACCGTACGTAGTTATAATTTTGTTTTTTTTTTACTGCCGTTGAAATCATAAAATACTCGAATAATCCGGTGCTCGATAGGACCAAATTCGTTCGCATTGTGGCACTTCGATTATTATTATTTGGATTAATCCCGGCTGAAAAAGATTTTTACAATCTATATGTATTCTGATGCGAAAATAAAAACGCGTGTGTCTTCCTTTAAGGTTAAGAAAAAACTTTATTGAGATAGATGGCAAAGCAAAAGAAAAGAGAAAGATATACATTATTACAACTGTTGAAGAATGGCGTTTTTCATTTATTTTTATAATTATTATAATATTATTAATATTTGTATTATTAACTGTTTATCATTTTTTATCAACTATTTATCATTTAATTGTATGAACGTTATTCAATTTATTTATTCATGTACCAATTTAATATGTATTATTTATATAAGTTTACTTAATTTGTCAGGTTCCAAATTTTTCAATACACCCTGTGGTTTGAGTGGTTTTGCTAATCTTCTGTTAGAATTTAAATTATTTTCATTGAATTTCTCTTGTAAGTGCCGTTGCACACAGTTTTATTGAGAAAGACAGATTTAAGCTGTGGATCGTGGAATGATCTTTGGTGACGTGTGCACATACAATAGCCTTGCACTGAGTTATTGAATTCTTGACTCTTTCAATTATTTAGCAACCACCAAGCCAGTCGGTCAAACCAGAATATTTTGCATTATAGATTTGTTGAATAAATTATGACGTTGTTGAAATTTTGTTCGTTTGCTTTATTCATTAACAAAATTGGTACTCCGAGCCTGGATTTGGCACTTTCTCGTTAATTCTGGTTGGTGTTTCGCTAGATTTTTGGATTCGATTAACGGATAAGTATCGCTATTGAAACATTTGTCTGATTTCCTGGTTGTTGTTCTGTGAAATCATTTGCTTGCTGCTGGTTTGTTGATAGAACGAAATTCTCGGTGTTGAATTGTAGGGCATATTACTCTAAACCCTCGTGTTCGATTTTTTGAAGTTCTGCGACTATATATGATGGAAGTATTGAAGCAGACACGTGGCCATTTTAAAGCCTCGATAACAAGGGTTTTTACGTTCGCTCAAAATATGCCTGAGGATGTGGATATCCTGGAACTAGAGGTGCGATTAGAACGTTTAGAAAAGGCGTTTAAGGACATTTGCGATAGTCAGACAGCACTCTGTGAGTTTTACGCGGAAGAAGGTTACGGAGAACCTGAAGCTGAATTCGAAATAATAGAATCGAAGTATATTGTGGCGAAGTGTGCTCTAGTGTGTCGTATCAAGGCACTTAATTTAACGCTGCCGCCTCTGTCGCCGGGTCGTGTGGAAGCGCCTGACACTACACTGAAAGATGTATTTGCGTGTCAAACTGAAATTTTAGGTAGGCTCGGGGGTTCCTCAGATGCAAGTAGCAAAGACACTTCGCATGTAAAGCTTCAGTCAATGAACATTACTCCATTTTTGGGTGATTATCGAGAATGGCCCGCGTTTCGTGATGTTTTTATGCAAGTCGTGGACTGTTCTAAGCTCTCGGGAGCACACAAATTTAGGTACCTTAAATCCTTATTACGCGAAGATGCCTATCATCTTTTGAATGGAATAAGCATTTCCGATTCAAATTATCCTCAAGTTTGCGAAAAACTTGAACGGCGGTATGATAAGCATCTCTATATAATCAATGCGTTAATTGAACAATTTTTAAAGCTACCAAATGTCGTTTCGGGTGAAAGTGGAAACTTGCAAAAACTTGCTGATAAAGCAGATGAAGTTATCCGTGGACTTGAAGCCATTAATGCACAGGGTAGGGATCCGTGGCTCGTGTATTTGTTGGTTAATAAAACAGACTCTGAAACTCGGAAGGCTTGGGCCTTAGAAAGCCAAGCGTCAGAAGAGCCGACAATCGCCGAACTTCTAGACTTTTTAGAAAATTGTGTTAGTGCTTTAGAGGCAAGTGAAATCAAACAAAATCGTGTCACTAGGAACTCTCGTTCATTAAACCCTACCCACGTTAAAAGCCTAGCCGTCGTGAAGGCATCATGTCCAAAATGCAAGGGTGAACATTACCTGCCTCAATCCCCTGAATTCATTTTAATGTCGGTTTGTTCGCGTCGTAGTTTTGCTCGAGATCAACGTTTGTGTTATAATTGCCTCGGTACTAAACATTCATCATCAAGATGCCGAGTTAAGGCGCGCTGCTTGTATTGCAATACTCGTCACTACAACCTGGTTCATCTAGATAACATGCAACCGAATTCTAGTCAAAGCAATATAGTGAATGTCGTCGATGATAACCAAAACCCTGCCGTCCCCCTAGTGAGCAATCATATAAAAAATGAAGCACCTTCCTCCGGGATTCTACCTACTGTGGTCGTGAAGACACTTGATGTCCTAGGAAAGGTCCATCTCGTTAGGGTTTTGCTAGACACAGGTTCTCAGGTGTCATTTGTGACTGATAACTTGGTTAAAAAACTTAACTTGCGTCGGTCTCACGCTCGTTTTCCCATATCAGGAATCTCTTCCGTTGACATTGGTGTGACGCAAGGTTCGGTGAATCTTAGTTTGAAGTCGCGCATAGGTTCCCATTCCATTATAGTAAAAGCTTACATACTCTCTAAAATTACTTCACAAACGCCATCGATTCCTTTCGTGTGTAGAGACTCCGCTTTCTATGAAGATCTTCAACTAGCCGACGTAGGATTTCATACACCTGGACCTATTGATGTCTTGCTAGGGGCAGATGAAGCTTGGAGCATTCTACTAGGTGGTCACTGGACTGATGAAGAAGGTAGAACTGTGGCTCATGAGACTGTGTTTGGATGGGTTATAACAGGTTGTTTGCCAGAAAAACCTTTTGTTTCCTTGCACGCAGGTGTAGACCTCGATGTTATTTTGAAGAGTTTTTGGGAAATCGAAGAAGTGCCTAATAAATTTTCTCTGAACTTGGATGAGGATGAAGTTGACAAACACTTTTCGAAGACACTAACTCGTACGACTGATTTCAAGTACATGGTAGAGCTGCCATTCTGCAGCGATGGTGTGAAGTTCTCGAACACCTTATCAGGAGCCTTATCTCGACTCTTTTCCATTGAACGACGATTTTCTCGCGATAATGCGTTGAGGTTAGAGTACTGCAAGTTTATGAATACTTATTTAAAATTGGGTCATATGATGTATGAACCAGATGAAGAAATAGAGCCTACATCGGGAAAAGTATTTTATTTGCCTCATAATGCGGTTATTACGAACAAGATTCGGGTTGTCTTCGATGGCTCTCACAAAGACACCCACACTTGTAGCCTCAATGAAATGCTTCATGTAGGAGCACCGCTTCAACGTAATTTGTTAAATGTTTGTCTTCGATTTCGTATACATCGTTTCGTTTTCTGTGCTGATGTAGTCAAAATGTTTCGTCAAATTTGGGTGCATCCGAAACAGAGAGACAACGAGCGAATTGTCTGGAAAGAAACTCCTGAAAGTCCTGTTTCCCATTTTCGTTTAACCACAGTGACTTATGGAACAGCACCGGCCCCTTACTTGTCAATCAAGGTTCTTCGCCAGATAGCGTTTGACTACAAACACCAGTTCCCGCTTGCGTAACAGGCCGTTTTGCATGACATGTACGTAGACGATCTTATGACTGGAGCTGATTCGCTGTCGGAAACCTTTAAACTGAAGGAAGAGATTGTTAAGATGTTATCCTGTGGAGGCCTAGAGCTCAGCAAGTGGAGTTCGAATTGTTGGGAGATCCTTCAAGGACTTAATTGTAAAGAAGATGCATCACTTGACTTGGATAGCGATTCGAAGTGCGCCAAGGTTATCGGTTTAGTGTGGAATCCCTATCGTGATTCGTTTACTTACCAAATAAAATTGTCGGAACAATTCTTACCTACCAAGCGAAAACTACTCTCCGAAGTTGCAAGAATTTTCGATCCTTTAGGTTTTCTAGCACCATCCACTATTCTACTTAAAATATTGTTTCAGGAGTTATGGCTCTCAAAGAAGAAAATCTGCCCTTTGATGTAACGGAAAAATGGAATGAGAATTTGAACTATTTTGAAAACTTTAGGATTTGTAGAAGTATAACCTTAAATTCTAAAAGCTTTGATCTAATAGGGTTCTCGGATGCTTCGGAGAAAGCTTATTCAGCTGTTGTGTATTGTCGAAGTTGTCCAGAAGATGGTTCTGTGGAAGTTCAGCTAGTAGCCGCAAAGACTCGTGTAGCTTCCGTGAAGCAGCTGTCGATTCCACGACTGGAACTATGTAGGGCTCTTCTTTTGTGCCGTCTTATTGAGCTGATTCGATCGTGAATGAATAATGCAACCATACGTATATTTGCGTTTTGTGATTCTAAGATAGTTCTGTCTTGGTTGTCTTCGCCTCCTCGTAAGTGGAACTCCTTCGTAGCAAATCGAACTTCCGAAATACTATCGTCGTTGCCTCGTTCAGTTTGGGCTCATGTTGTCTCCACAGAAAACCCAGCCGATTGTGCCTCTAGGGGTCTCGCACCCAAGGATCTGCTGGAACTCGAGATATGGTGGAAAGGCCCAATATGGCTGTCTCAATGTATAAATAGTTGGCCATCCAAGAATGAACTTCCTTGACAGAAACGACTGAGGAAAAGAGGAACTATTTGGCTGTTCACGTTGCGGTTTCGAAGTCACATTTCCTTGACCATTTGTCAGCGAGAACATCGTCATGGAGGAAGCTTGTTAGGATTGTTGCGTATGTTCGTCGTTTTATATATGTGTACCTTTTGCGGAAGAATGCCAAAAATACATTTATATATCTTTCGTTACAAGAGCTCCGTCTTGCCAAAGAAGTTTGTTTAAAGTGGGCACAAAATCAATTTAGTACCGATATGAGTTCTCTCAAAGCCAACAAGTATTTACAACGATCATCGAAGTTAAGTTCCTTGTCACCATTTATTGATTGTCGAGGATTGTTGCGCGTCGGTGGCAGGATTTCTAACGCTAATAATGTTCCTTTCAGCATGAAACATCCAGTAATACTACCCATGGCTGGGTGCTGTATGAATAGGGTAGACCCTGATTGGTATCAACATGGCGATGCCCAGCGTTGCAACTGTCTCATACGCATCAATTGTGCTTATTTTACCTCCAAGTGGTAGCCATCGGGTACTGGTCTTGTCCACCCGGACTTGACTTGCTGAACTTATAAGCGCGAGTGTTGATCACAGAAAAATAGCAACACTATAATTGCCCTGCCATAAAGCTCCTCTGTTTCTCTTGTTGGGTAGCAGTTTATTCTGTACGAACCCCTCAGAAAGCAAGCGAGCGGCGGATGAGCTTCCAATTAAGTGAACCAACGGCGACGCTTACAGACAATATGGTAGGCACCCCATTGAGCTACTTCGACATATTCGGAGCTCAGGTCTTTGGGTCCTTTCACTACTATTAGTCAGGGTAGTGAAGTAGAGAAGGTGGCGGATGAGCCCATATAGGACCAACGGTAGCTCTCACATCCCCGTAGTGGGTTACTGACTCTGGATTTCTCCAGCTCCTTTTGTCCAAGGAGAGCAGCATAGGGCCTGGTCCTCCAGGTTGGGGGTTGTGCGTCGGGGTAACTTCCCTACCACGTAAAAAACCTCTTGTTCCGAAACAACCAACTGCCTCGGATATGGATGACCCTACTGATGACGACCCTAGCAAACGAAACAAGGACAACGAATTTCGGTTCTGCACGTGGAATGTCCGGACCCTTAACAGACCACGTGCAGCCGAACAATTAGTGAAAGCCCTAGATGGTGTCAAAGCCGACATCACAGCCATCCAAGAAGTGCGATGGGATGGTGAAGGCACAAGGAGGATGAAAACCTGTGACATCTACTACGGCAAGTGCTACAGGACAAGGAAACAGCGGCTATTTGGATGCGGATTTGTGATAAGAGGAAGGCTTAGGCAAGAAGTCTTGGGGTTTCGTGGCATAAGCGAACGCATTGTCACAATCCGCATTAAATCCAAATTCAGCAACATCTCGCTGATCTGCGTCCACGCCCCCACGGAGGAAAAAGATGACACGACCAAAGAAGAATTCTACGATCTTCTCGAGAAGACGTATGATGAATGCCCGTAGTACGACACTAAGTTTATTCTTGGTGACTTCAACGCCAAAATCGGAAAGGAGGGTAACTTTGGCTCGACAGTCGGAAAGCATAGCCTGCACGACAACACTTCCGGTAACGGACACAGGCTAATCGACTTTGCTGCGGGGCGAAGTGTCATCTTAGCTAGCACATACTTCCCACACCTCAATATTCACAAGGGGACCTGGCGGTCTCCTGATCAAAATACCGTCAACCAAATTGATCACATTGCGATTGATAGCAGACATGCGTCCAGTGTCATGGATGTCCGCACTTTCCGAGGGGCCAACATAGACTCGGACCACTACCTTGTTGTAGCTAAAGTGCGAATGCGGATCTCCACCAGACCGCAGAACCGAACATCCACTGTGAGAAAGTTTGATGTTGCTAAGTTACAATCGCAAGAGACCGCCACAACCTTTGCCAATCATGTCTCCTCTTATCTCTTGACAAGCCCGGCGCCTGCGCCAAACCCAGAGGCCCAGTGGCAACATTGCAAAATGGCCATCAAAACCGCTGCCACGGATGTTTTGGGTTTCATTAGGCGACCACAACGAAACACCTGGTTTGATGATGAGTGCAGGCTCGCACACTTGGCCAAAGACGAAGCCTATCATGCAGTTCTGAATGCCAGAACTAGAGCTGCCAAGAGCGCTTTCCGTGCGGTGTACCAGCAAAAGAGGAAAGAGGAACATCGGCTTTTCAGAAAAAAAAAAGAGAACTGGAAAAACGAATGGTTGAATCTATTGAGGGGTGCTACGGCAGAAGCAATGTTCGAAAGTTCTACCAAAGGGTAAAGCATTCGTCCAAGGGTTACAAAGCCCGAGCGGAAGCTTGTAGAGACGAGGGTGGGAATGTCGTTTTAGATACACAGTCGGTGCTGAGAATTTGGAAAGAACACTTCTGCAGACTGTTAAACGGCGAAGACAACCAACTAATCGCTGTCAGGCAAAATGATCCATTCGATTTGGATGATGATGAACAAAATTTCCGTCCTCCCGACCAAGAAGAAGTTCGGATAGCAATATCTAAACTAAAGTCCAACAAGGCTGCTGGAGCTGATGGCCTTACGGCTGAACTCTTCAAAGCAGCGGGAGATGACTTGGTGAGGAGCATACACCAACTCATCTGTACAATCTGGTCGGATGAAAGTATGCCTGACGAATGGAACCTCAGCATTGTGTGCCCTATCCACAAGAAAGGAGATACTCTAAGCTGCGCCAACTACAGAGGTATAAGTCTCCTAAATGTCGCCTATAAAATCTTGTCGGCCATTCTGTGTGAACGTCTGAACCCTTTCGCACGTGAACTGATTGGCCCCTATCAGTGTGGTTTCAGACCCGGTAAGTATACCGTCGACCAAATTCTCACACTTCGGCAGATTTTGGAAAAGACCGAAGAATTCCAGATCGATACTCACCACCTCTTTATCGATTTTAAAGTCGCCTATGACAGCGTAAACAGGAACGAGCTATACAGAGCCATGTCGCTTCTTGGCATCCCTGCCAAACTCGTTCGATTGTGCAGGATGACTATGGAGAACTCTCGCTGCTCCGTCAAGGTTGGTAAGAACACCACCGACTCATTTAATGTCGAGAAAGGCTTACGACAGGGTGACGCGCTGTCATGTAACCTCTTCAACATCATTCTTGAGGCAATCGTATGCAACTCGGTTGTCAACACCAGCGGTACGATTTTTTTTAGAACCGTTGAATTACTAGGCTATGCTGATGATATTGACATTATTGGAAGAACGAAGCGCGCTGTCAGTGGAGCATTCGCAAGTATTGAAGTGGAAGCGGCTCGAATGGGTCTGGCTGTAAATGAAGATAAAACAAAGTATATGCTGTCCTCGGGTGAAGTAGATCATCACCGTAGGCTCGGACAAAACGTCACAATGGACAGATATAACTTTGAGGTTGTCAAGGACTTTGTCTATTTGGGTTCCACTATAACCTCTCAGAACAACATCAGTGAAGAGATCAGTCGAAGAATCACTCTTGCTAATCGCTGTTTCTTCGGGCTAAGAAGGCATCTTAGTAGTAAAGCCCTCTCTCAAAGGACCAAGGAGACACTATACAAGACCCTTATCATCCCAGTCCTGCTGTATGGGGCAGAAGCGTGGACACTGACACAATCGGATGAATACAGGCTGGGGTGCTTTGAGAGAAAGATTCTTCGGGTGATATTCGGGCCTCTATGTATCAATGGAGTATTGAGGAGAAGATTCAATGACGAACTGTACGGGCTATACAGCGACACTGACTTGGTTAAGAAGCTGAAAATTCAGCGGCTTAGATGGCTGGGTCATGTGGAGCGTATGGACGAAAACGCTCCTGCCCGACGAATCTTCAATTCCAACCCGGAGGGCCGACGCAGTTCTGGAAGACCCCATCTAAGGTGGCGCGATCAAGTGGTAAACGACCTCAACCAACTTGGTGTGCACAACTGGAGGCCACTGGCTAGGGACCGGCCTAGCTGGCGAGGATTGTTGGTTGAGGCCGTGGTCCACAATGGACTGTCTGCGCCACCTTAAGTAAGTAAGTAATACTACCCAAAAACCACTGGCTTACCCAACATATTTTAGAGGATGCACACTAAAACTTGTTGCATTTAGGCGTCTCCGGACTGTTTGCCTTAATTCGTCAGGAATATTGGGTTCTTGGATGCCGCAATCTTAGTCGTAAACTTGTTCATGATTGTGTTATATGTATTTGCCAACGTAAAACTACATCGATGCAGCTTATGGGAAATCTGCCAGCGTATCGCCTCGAACCATCATTTGCCTTCGCACACACTGGTTGTGACTATGCTGGGCCTATTCTTTTACGCTTAGCAAAGGGAAGAAAACCGAAAGTCGTCAAGGGGTATATTTCACTGTTTATGTGCATGGCCACCAAAGCCCTGCATATTGAATTGGTTTCGGAACTTACTACAGATGCGTTTCTTGCTGCCCTCAAAAGATTTATCGCACGACGTGGGAAGTGTAGTGTGATCTACTCTGACAACGGGACGAACTTCAAAGGAGCAGCTCGCGTGTTATGTGACATGTTCCAGTTATTGCAGTAAGATGATCACAATCAGAAAGTTGGAGAAACGCTAGCATCTGAAAGCATCGACTGGCAATTTATTCCACCTCATAGCCCTCATTTTGGGGGGTTTTGGGAAGCTGGTGTAAAACTGATTAAACAGCATTTGCATCGCGTCGTCGGCAATAACATCCTTACATTTGAAGAGATGTATACGTTACTGTCCCAAATAGAAGCTCTTTTAAACTCTAGGCCACTTTGTTCGTCCTCTGACTTAGAACATAATCCGTTAACCCCATCTCATTTTCTAATAGGTCGACCCTACTCTGCAGTTCTCGAAGCAAGTTACTTATAGGTGCCTGTGAACCGATTGGGAAGATGGAAATTGGTTCAAAACATGATGCAGGGATTCTGGCGACGATGGCAAAATGATTACATTACATCCCTGCAGCAGCGACCGAAATGGAGACAGGCTATGAGGGATTTCCAAGTCAACGATATGGTTATACTCAAGGAGTCGAACTTGCCTCCCTCCCAGTGGTCTTTAGGGAGAATTATCGAAGTCCATCCGGGTAACGACAATCATGTACGAGTGGTAACCCTACGAACCAAAGGAGGAATATTTAAACGCCTCATCACTAAACTGGCTATGTTACCAGGTCCTGAAATAACGTCAGCGGGGCCGGCATGTTGAAGAATGGCGTTTTTCATTTATTTTTATAATTATTATAATATTATTAAAATTTGTATTATTAACTGTTTATCATTTTGTATCAACTATTTATCATTTAATTGTATGAATGTTATTCAATTTATTTATTCACGTACCAATTTAATATGTATCTCTACTATATATAAAAGAGTAATTTTGTTTGTGTGTCAGTTTGTCTGTATATGGCAGATAAACTGACGACACACCACTTACCTCGCAATGCAGTTTATCCAAAGATCTTCCCCCATTCACCGGCCAGGTTATAGGCTATTTAAATTAAAAAATAAATTATTGTAAATAGGTTTAATTTAATAATATTTGAACTCACCTCTTAGATTTATCATGAGAAATTTTATATTTCTCAAATATTTTTGACGTTTCTCCTTTTCCTTTTTTTCTTATTCGCTGTTTGTTTAGTGTGTTTTTGTTTACTTCTGCCGTTGCCTTGGACTTATTTCCAAATCGGTGTTTCGTTTTGTTTACTTCTGCAGTTGCCTTTTGTTTAGTTTTGCCGTTGCCTTGGATTTATTTTCAAATTGTTGTTTTGTTTACTTCTGCAGTTGCCTTTTGCTTAGTTTTGGTTACTTCTGCCGTTGCCTTGGATTTATTTCCAAATTGTTGTTTTGGTTTGTTTACCTCTGCAGTTGCCTTTTGTTTAGTTTTGTTTACTTCAGCCTTTGCCTTGGATTTATTTCCAAATTGTTGTTTTGTTTACTTCTGCAGTTGCCTTTTGCTTAGTTTTGCTTACTTCTGCCGTTGCCTTGGATTTATTTCCAAATTGTTGTTTTGGTTTGTTTACTGCTGCAGTTGCCTTTTGTTTAGTTTTGTTTACTTCTGTTTTTGCCTTGGATTTATTTCCAAATTGTTATTTTGCTTACCTTTGCAGTTGCCTTTTGCTGAGTTTTGCTTACTTCTGCCGTTGCCTTGGATTTATTTCCAAATTGTTGTTTTGGTTTGTTTACTTCTGCAGTTGCCTTTTGTTTAGTTTTGCTTACTTCTGCCGTGTTCCTTTTCTATGATTTGTGCGGTTTACACAAGAATGAATAATTTATGAAAGCAAAAAGCCAAAAGCCAAAAGCATGTGCAAACATACACTTACGCGTTGGTTGGGAACATGCTTGAAAGTATAATAAGAGTCTGTTGCTCACCAACTTTTCATGCGCCGGTAACAGAAGTTGCTAAGGTTTCGCATGTATTTAAGAAGTACTAGCCTTCGCTCGCGTTTCAGCTGATCAAGAAGTAGACTGTAGCTTGAGGAGTATAGTCTATCGTCATCTAGCTTCTTCTTCTTTTATAGCTTTATAATTTAATACCTACATTTAACCGTGATAAGAAGAAACCTATGTGCTATACCAGATTATAATCTTAATCTAGCAATGTGCCAAATTTCATCCAGCTATGATCAGCAATTCTCGTGTGATTTCGAAAATTAAAACAAATCTATCCCACGGGAACCATACATTTTACCGGGAATGTAGCCAATATGCTATTTCAGACTATAATCTATCTCTGCGCTATATTTCACTCAGATGAGTTCAGCCATTCTGGTGTAATTTCAAAAATTAAAACAAATCTATCCCACGGGAACCATACATTTTACCGGGATAAAAAGTAGCAAATATGCTATTTCAGACTATAATCTATTCCTGTACTAAATTTGATTCAGATCCGTTTAGCCATTCTGGTGATTTCAAAAATTAAAACAAATCTATCCCACGGGAACCATACATTTAACCGGGATAAAAAGTTGCTAATATGCTATTCCAAACTATAATCCATCTCTGTGCTAAATTTCATCCAGATCCGTTCAGCCATTCTGGCGTGATTGGAAAAATTAAAACAAATCTATCCCACGGGAACCATACATTTCACCGGGATAAAAAGTAGTCAATATTCTATTTCAGACTATATTCTATCTCTGTGCTAAATTTCATTCAGATCCGTTCAACCATTGTGGTGTAATTTCAAAAATTAAAACAAATCTATCAAACGGGAACCATACATTTTACCGGGATAAAAGGTAGCAAATGTGCTATTCTAGACTATAATCTATCTCTGTGCTAAATTTCACTCAGATGAGTTCAGCCATTCAGGTGTCATTTCAAAAATTAAAACAAATCTATCCCACGGGAACCATACATTTTATCGGGATAAAAAGTAGCAAATATGCTATTCCAGACTATAATCTATCTCTCTGATAAATTTCATTCAGATCCGTTTAGCCATTCTGGTGTGATTTCAAAAATTAAAGCAACATTTAATATATTGGGTTAGGTGAATTTGCTGTGATTGGGGTTAAAATTTTGAGACCATATGCGCTTTTAATGCTTTACACTTTATACCTCCGATGATATGAATCCATTCATTCTTTTGAAACATCGCACAAACCAGTGCGATGGCGTTGATGTTTGTGATAGCGAAACCCGAAAACCAACAAATGATGGAGTTCACTAACAAAAGTGACTCAAAACATTTTACAAAAACTAGGCCTATTGATAGTCAATTGTCAAGCTTCATCCAAATCCATCAGTGTTTGGCAGCAATGAACGGATTTTCTATAAATCGTTCGTAGTGTTCTTATGTAAATAGTCCTTAGGAGCAAAACCTTTGCTATACAAATTTTAGTATTATCAAGAGGAAGTAATTTCAATCACAAACCCTACATGCTAGCTGTCACAAATGCTGTGAACCAGAGGCCAACTTAGTGGAAAGACACCATCAGAGAACCATAGATTTTGTATACAATGAATGTACTCATTAGTGCGATATGTAAATTTTAAATACCTGCAACCCCTGGTTCAACCATGGTGTCCAAATCCGAATAAAGGAACGGAATCGATAACCTTTGTCCAAAATACCATCTGCGTCAAATAATTAACAGCTTGTGCCATACCGAAGACATTGTAAAATTTTAACTCTTCTGTTCTGGCCTATTTTATAAGCTCAGCCATCTTGGGTATTTCGGAAATGTTATATCAACCTCGGTGCAAGTGAGTGTTACCATGCGTTAATTTTTTTCTGCAAATTTTGAGGTTCAAAATTTGCACTTCAGGATATTTTGATGCCAGCGCAATTTGAATTTCTGAATTTCTCTTCACTAAGATATTAAGAACAGCTGAAAGTCGAGAACACAATCATTTTGAAATTAGGGATGTTCGATTTCGGTTGTAACCCAATTTCATCCAAATTTGGTGGAAATAAGAAAATTTCGAAATGTGTTTTTGTATAGGAAATGATGTAATTTCGAATCTTATTCGGAAATGTGCTAGGAAATTACATCATTTACCCCAACGATATTACAGTATAAGATTCGAAGGTACCCGAAATTAAAAAACAATAGCATCTCTGTTTGTTTTATTTACTCAACGAACATAATTTAGCAAAATAAAAATAAAAAACCCTTTTTCTTACAAAAATTATGTCTATGTTTTTAATATCATTTAAAAGATATTCCATGAAAAGATTTTCCTCGGGTGCCCGGGCAAAGCCGGGTACTTTTTGCTAGTTATTTATATAAGTTTACTTAATTTGTCAGGTTCCAAATTTTTCAATACACCGTGTGGTTTGAGTGGTTTCGCTAATCTTCTGTTAGAATTTAAATTATTGTTATTGAATTTCTCTTGTAAGTGCCGTTGCACACAGTTTTATTGAGAAAGACAGATTTAAGCTGTGGGTCGTGGAATGATCTTTGGTGACGTGTGCACATGCAATAGCCTTGCACTGAGTTATTGAATTCCTGACTCTTTCAATTACTTAGCAACCACCAAGCCAGTCGGTCGAACCAGAATATTTTGCATTATAGATTTGTTGAATAAATTATAACGTTGTTGAAATTTTGTTCGTTTGCTTTATTCATTCAACAACTATTGACAATCATTACTTACTTCAAAACAATAGGTGATCACTAAAGGTGAACGTACAAAGCTTAGGGCTATGTTGTCATCGGTAAACAAAATGTTAAAATTGCGTAAATTCGTTTTTATTTGTGACCCTGTGTGGGGCAAATATATTGTTCTCAAAGTAGGCCCTCACTGATTATTCGTTTTCTCCCAAGATTGTAGGGCTCGTAACCCTTTTTCCACCTTCCAGTATAATTGTAATCTTTCTTAGTGTCCATTTGACACAAATCATTGTTTGCTTTTTACTTGCTCAATAGGGCAAGAATTGGTTTCGTGGAAAAAAAAATCGAGGTTTTAATCAAACATGACATTACGATGATAGAGAAGCCCAAAAAAGTGGTTTTCGCCATACCGTCCGTCGGTCTGTCTGTGCGTCTGTGCGGATGTGCGGATTTGCGCTTTTTCACGTCATGCTACAGCCTAAACTGCTTGACGGATTTTCTTCCTTCTTTTTCTTGGTATATAGTAGTTTGAAGAAAAATGGTTGTCGAGGTTTTTTTTATTTCGTTTTAGCCCGGCTCAAACTGGTACCTTCCAAGTAACGGTTTTTTTCAATTTGAATTTTCTCGAAAACGGCTCTAACGATTTTGATTAAACTAAAAATTTAGTTTACATTAAGCATTTCTAACAAAACTGCGTTTTTCGTTTTTGACTCAAATAGTCCTAACGAAATTCAGGTTTTAACGGCTTTTTTTTCAAATAGCCATAAGTTCACAACGGAGCGATTGAATCGACTCAAATTTTGTTTGACATAGTTTTTATAGTTTTCTATATAATGGCTTTGTAAATTTTTCACTGAAACCTTTCAAAACGGTGGCTTCCATACAACGAGCCGATAAGTTTTAGCCAACATTTTTTGGTTTTTTCTAATTTGGTCGAAAACGGCTCAAACGAATTTGATTAATCTTTGTGTGTTATATTCTTTTAGTGTTTTTAAGAGAACTGCTTTTTCAGTTTTTGGCTAAAAATGCAAATAACGGAGATCTGCTCTTAACGGCTTTTTTTCAAATGGCCATAAGTTGTCAACGGTTGCATCGAATTCACTCAAACTTTGTTTGGTATAGTTTCTTTCAGCTTCCTTTCAGATGGGATTGATTTTTTTTCATTTTCTTTTTTTTAAATAGTGGCTCCTATACAAAAAGCCATTAGATTTTGGTCAATTTTTTCGTTTTTTCTAATTAACTCAAAAAACGCTCCCCCGATTTTTATGAAACTTTGTATGTGACATATATGGAATACTTCAAAGAAAACTGCATTTTTAGTTTTTTGGTACACATGACAATAGCGGAAATTGGTAATATCAGTTTTATTAATTTGGCCATAAGCGGAAATTTATATCATTTATATCACCCAAAAGACGACATCTGAATTTGATATAGCTACTAAACGTTACTTAACTTTAGCTCCCGTATATCGAGTCTTCCAGTTTTAGCCAAATTTTTTTTTAGTTTTTACCAATTTTTTCAAAAAAGATTTGTTCTTATTGATTAAAAAGTTTGTTTTCGTCGTACTATTGCACCCACAGAGCAAGTACGTGCGACCCAGTCGTGCATTTTATTTTATTTGCTCCTATTCTTATTGTCGAAAATTAGCCTTCTGTTAACCTCGAAAAATTATTGTTCTTCCTTTTTTGGTATCAAGAAGACTCTGGGTTTTTGTCCAGGCCTTCTGCCAAGGTTTCCCAGACCTTTAAACAAAACATTTAAATTCTCCATTCCAGAAATAAATTAAAATCTTTTATTTCACTGAAATTCCCCAATAAATTTTTTTTTTACTTCTTTTAACAAACAAAAATACCTGGCGCCCACCCTGTAACGTAAATACTTGTATTAACGTTCCACTCCCCTTTAATCAAACCATAATTAATTCAAGCATCTCTTTTAATTCTCATCCTACAATAAAATAGGTATACCCACCTTACCTACATAATAAATTCTCTTCACATATGATCGCTTTGCTTTTGATTACATACCTTTTTTACTTGCTCAATAGGGCAAGTATTGGTTTCGTGCAGAAAAGAAAATCGAGGTTTTAATCAAACATGACATTACGATGATAGAGAAGCCCAAAAAAGTTGTTTTCGCCATACCGTCCGTCGGTCTGTCTGTGCGTCTGTGCAGATGTGCGCTTTTTCACGTCATGCTACAGCCTAAACCGCTTGACGGATGTTCTTCAAACTTGATATATAGTAGTTTGAAGAAAAATCGTTGTCGAGGTTTTTTTTATTTCGTTTTAGCCCGGCTCAAACTGGTACCTTTCAAGTAACGGTTTTTTTCAATTTGGATTTTCTCGAAAACGGCTCTAACGATTTTGATTAAACTCAAAATTTAGCTTACTTTATGCATTTCTAACAAAACTGCTGTATCAGCTCCTTCAACAGTGCTACCAACACCACAGCCAATTCAGACTGACACAAAAAGAAAGAGAAAACAGATATTGTTGCCGAGAGAAAAATTTTGTCTTACTTCATGTTGATCTGTCGTCTGGCATGCATCTTGGCATTTGTCTTTGTGTAAATAAGTAAACTTGAATTAATTATTAATAAAAACTAGTTATATTGTTATAAATTGTATGTGTTTAATTGGTGTACAAACGAACCACTAAATGGGTGACCCCTTCTTTGAACATTAAAAACTTATTTTCTGCAAGGACTACGTGACGCCAAAGGCGACATCCATTTTTGTCGCGTTGTCTCGGACAAAACCTTTTTTCGTACAAAATCGTCATCACAGCGGCATCTGACTTCCTGTATAAAAAGAAGCGAGCGCAGCTGCCAGCTTTTTTACGCGCGCGGTCGTTTTTAATCTTAAAAACATGGCGGATCTCAGTGTTCTTATCAAAAACAGAGGCATAGTAAAACAACAATTTACAAAACTTTGCAATTTTTTCGCCGTCGAGAGAACAGCCACACAAGCTGAAATAAAAAAAAATTAAACTCGACAAACTCTACCGAGAATTCGACATAGTCCAATCAGCCATTGAGGAGAAGTCCATCGAAGTTGTAGATCAAGAAGAGAATTTCAAAGCCAGAGAAGAAGCCGAAAACGAAAGGGATCTCATCGATAGTCAATACGAAAAAGCCCTGCTCATCAACCATCAAATCCTTCAAAGGCAAGAGTAAGAAGACATAGCACGGCAAATGGAATCGTCTCTGCTTGAGAACACTGTCGTCGAGAACAATGAACTTGCTCTTCTTAGAGAGCAGGTAAGACAATTGACATTGCATAATCAAAATTCGATAGCGCAAAACTCAACAAGGCAAGAGCAAGAGGACATAGCACGTCAAAATGAATCGTCGCAGGCTGAGACCAATATGATCGAGAACAATGAGCTTGCTCTTCTGAGAGAACAAGTAAGACAACTGTCATTGCAGAACCAAAACTCATCAGTGCAAATCTCGTCCACATCAGCACTTCCATCTGCTCATTAATCACGATCAAATCTTCGTCGAATAAAACTCACTAAATTTGACCCAACTCAACCTCAAATATGGCTCAATCAAATCGAAATGGCACTGGAGCTGGAAGGTATCACGATAGAGGAAGAAAAGTTCAAGCAAGTGTTCATTAGTCTGGAAGGTGAGTGTCTGACAGCATTCGAGGATTTGATTGGCAACTCTTCTGTGACAAACAAATTTTCAGTATTCAAAAAACGCATCCTTGCAAGATTTGCAGAGTCAGCAGAGTCCAAACTAAGGCGTTTGTTGAGAGGTGCAGACTCTAAGAATAAAAAGCCATCAATTATGTTGGCCGAGATGAGACGACTTGCTGGAGGAGAATGTGGTCCTAAAGTAATGAGAGAATGCTTCATGCAGACACTGCCCGAACTGACACAAAATGTTCTCACCGTCTTTGAAAACTACTCCCTTGATGACCTTGCCACGGCTGCAGAACATCAATAAAAGTAGTTTCAGCAAAGAACCCCGCCTCCACATTTTCGATAAAGGAACAAACACCCGCTTTCTTATAGATTCTGGTTCAGTTGTTTCAGTCCTACCCATCTCAAAAATCAACCAACGTCTCATCAGCGCAGATCTCAAATTGTACGCATCCAATAAATCAGAGATCAAAACATACGGCTACCATTTCCTGAAACTAAGCCTTTGTTTACGGAGGGAATTCAAATGGTCTTTTATCTTAGCTGATGTGCAGTCAGCAATCAATGGCGCAGACTTCCTTGAGCACTATCATCTCATCATTGATCTCACAAAAAAGTGTCTCATCGATGCAACAACAACTCTTATGACATGTGGACAAATAACAAATGTCAATGAGTTTGGAATATCAACCTTAAACATAGGAGCAGCTCTTAATAGTGAGTACTCAAACCTACTTAAAGAATTTATTGATGTCACGACGAGCTCAGCACAACCACACATAAATGTTGACCCGTCAGTTTGCCACTACATCGAAACCTCAGGCCCTCCGGTTTCAAGTCGTTTCATACGCCTTTCTGGAGATAAATTAGCAGCCGCCAAAGCTGAATTAGATTATCTCATCGAAAAAGGTATCTGTAGACCATCCAAAAGTCCATGGGCTAGTCCACTGCATATGGTGGCCAAGAAGAATGGTGGCTGGCGCGCCTGCGGTGACTATAGACGGTTAAATGCACAAACAACCCCTGATCGATACCCAATCGCACATGTTGATGATGTAGCAGAGAGACTCCATGGGAAAACTTATTTCACCACACTTGACCTTGTTCATGCATACCATCAAATACCGATGGCCGAAGATGACATTAAAAAAACAGCTGTGTGTACCCCATTTGGTCTCTTCGAGTACCTCTTCATGCCATTCGGTTTGCGGAATGTGTCACAAACATTCCAGAGATTTATGGATTCAATCTTTAGAGGTATGAAATTTGTATTTTGTTACATAGACGATATAATCATCATGTCTGAATCATCAGAGCAACACCATGAGCACCTTAAAGCCGTTTTAACAATTTTAAGGCAACATCGTCTTACCATAAACGTCAACAAGTGCTATTTTGGTATGTCTGAAGTAAAATTCCTCGGTTATTTGATCAACACAGATGGTTGCAAACCACCACCAGAACGTGTATCTGCTATCATCAACTACGAGCTACCGAAACCATTTCTCAACTGCGAAGATTTTTGGGAATCATCAACTACTACAGGCGTTGCATTCCACACGCCGCTGATCTTTAAGCACCGCTGAACGAATTTCTTAAAAACTCGAAGAAAACTGACAAGCGGAAGGTTCCTTGGACAAACGAAACAAAAAACATTTTTGATAAATGCAGAAAAGTCTTGGTGAAGCAGCACTTCTAGTTCACCCAGTCACAACAGCACCACTAGTTTTGACTACAGACGCTTCTGACGTGGCAATTGGAGCAGTTTTAGAGAAAAAACAGACAACATCTGGAAACCACTTGGTTTTTACTTTCGCAAACTAAATCCAACTGAGATAAGATACAGTGCATATGACCGAGAACTACTTGCTATTCACGATGCCATAAAACACTTCGAACACATCCTTGACAGTCGACTATTTGTTACCAAGTCCGATCACAAGACACTTGCCACAAAAATCGGGAACAAATCGGATAAAGCATGCAAACGGCAACTGAGACATCTGGACTACATATCAACCTTTCAAACCATCATAGTGCACATCAAAGGCGATGAGAATATTGTTGCAGATGCTTGTTCATGTCTTGCTCATCCACAGGTCAACGAAATTGATATGCCAATTGAGATTTATGTCAGAACACTGTTTGAATCCCAATCCAAAGACATCGAGCTGAAAAGTCTTCTTGAAGGAACGAACTCACTCAAACTGCAAGTTGTCCACCTGGAACCTGAAAGAACTCTAATATTTTGCGATGTCTCTACAAGGTATGTTAGACCTTATGTTCCAAACGAACTGAGAAAAAACATCTTCGATTCTGTGCATGGTCTGTCACACCCAAGTGGACGAGCAACAGTCCAGCAAATAAAGCAAAGATATGTTTGGCCATTTATGAAGAAAAATATCATCGATTGGGCTCAACTGTATTTCATGCCAAACAGCAAAAATTCACCGGCACAACAAACACCACCTAATCACATCCAGATGCCAGACAGTCGTTTTGATCATGTCCACCTAGACTTGGTCGTCATGCCGCTGGTCCAAGGCTACCGATATTGCCTTACTATGATTGACCGTTTCTCTAGGTGGCCAGAAGCTATTCCACTGAGATATATGACTGCCGACACTGTTGCCACTGCCTTCTGGACCAATTGGATTGCAAGATTCGGTTGTCCACAAAATATCACCACTGACCAAGGGACACAATTTGAGTCAGCTCTCTTCAATTCACTGACCAATTTGACTGGAACCAAACGTACTCGTACAACAGCGTACCATCCTCAAGCGAATGGGATGATTGAGCGTTGGCACAGATCTTTAAAAGCAGCATTAATGTGTCACTCAACAAAACCTTGGCCTGAACTTCTTCCAAAAGTACTTCTGGGACTCAGGACATGCTTCAAAGAAGATCTTAAAGCATCAGCAGCTGATTTCATCTATGGAACTTCCATTCGACTTCCAAGCGAGTTTTTCACGAATGAGGCCACCCTTAAAAACCCTCACAAATCTTCGTGGAAAAAATGCGTGAACACATGCGAATGCTAAGACCTGTTCCATCAGCACATCACATCAAACAGAGCATCTTTATTCTGAAGGATTTGTACCAGTGCTCTAATGTAATGCTCAGAACAGATGCAGTAAGGAAACCATCGGAGCCTCCATACACTGGACCATTTGAAGTCATCCAAAGATTATCCGACCGTCTTTTCACTATTCGAGTGAATAATAAAGATGTGAACGTATCAGTGGATCGCCTCAAGCCGGCATTCATTGCCCAAGAAGAAAGACCAACACAAATCACCTTGCCAAACGAAATGACAAATGAACATTTCAACCAGAATCCAGATTTCCAACAAGCATCCAGTCAGCAGGAACACTTCGAGAATTTCGAAACACAAGAAGCCAGTCAGAGCCCGCAGCAGTCACAACACGAAATACGAAGCAACAATAAAATCGCCAGCAAAACTCACAATACAAAAAAAGTCTCTTTCCAAAACAATAACAATCGTGACATTGTCACTGGTGGGGGAGTAGATGTGGCAGCTCCTTCAACAGTGCTACCAACACCACAGCCAATTCAGACTGACACAAAAAGAAAGAGAAAACAGATATTGTTGCCGAGAGAAATATTTTGTCTTACTTCATGTTGATCTGTCGTCTGGCATGCAACTTGGTATTTGTCTTTGTGTAAATAAGTAAACTTGAATTAATTATTAATAAAAACTAGTTATATTGTTATAAATTGTATGTGTTTAATTGGTGTACAAACGATACACTAAACTGCGTTTTTTGTTTTTGGCTCAAATGGGCGTAACGAAAATCACGTTTTAACGGTTTTTTTTCAAATAGCCCTTAGTTCAAATGGGCGTAACGAAAATCATGTTTTAACGGCTTTTTTTCAAATAGCCCTTAGTTCACAATTGAATGAACTCAAATTTCGTTTCACATAGTTTTTCATTGTTTTCTATAGGATGGCTTAATACATTTTAAACTGAAGCTTTTCTAAACGGTGGCTTCCATACAACCAGCCGTTTAGTTTTAGCCAACTTTGTTTGGTTTTTTCTAATTTGCTGGAAAGTGGCTATAACGATTTTGAATAAACTTTGTGTGTTGTATTTTTTTTATGTTTTTAAGAGAACTGCGTTTTTAGTTTTTGGCTAAAAATGCAAATAACGGAGATCTGCTTTTAACGGCTTTTTTTTCAAATGGCCATAAGTTGTCAACGGTTGCATCGAATTCACTCAAACTTTGTTTTGTATAGTTTCTTACAGCTGCCTATCAGATGGCGTTGATTTTTTTTCAGTTTCTCTTTTTTAAATGGTGGCTCCTATACAGAGAGCCACCGTGACATTGTCACTGGTGGGGGAGTAGATGTGGCAGCTCCTTCAACAGTGCTACCAACACCACAGCCAATTCAGACTGACACAAAAAGAAAGAGAAAACAGATATTGTTGCCGAGAGAAATATTTTGTCTTACTTCATGTTGATCTGTCGTCTGGCATGCAACTTGGTATTTGTCTTTGTGTAAATAAGTAAACTTGAATTAATTATTAATAAAAACTAGTTATATTGTTATAAATTGTATGTGTTTAATTGGTGTACAAACGATACACTAAACTGCGTTTTTTGTTTTTGGCTCAAATGGGCGTAACGAAAATCACGTTTTAACGGTTTTTTTTTTCAAATAGCCCTTAGTTCAAATGGGCGTAACGAAAATCATGTTTTAACGGCTTTTTTTCAAATAGCCCTTAGTTCACAATTGAATCAACTCAAATTTCGTTTCACATAGTTTTTCATTGTTTTCTATAGGATGGCTTAATACATTTTAAACTGAAGCTTTTCTAAACGGTGGCTTCCATACAACCAGCCGTTTAGTTTTAGCCAACTTTGTTTGGTTTTTTCTAATTTGCTGGAAAGTGGCTATAACGATTTTGAATAAACTTTGTGTGTTGTATTTTTTTAGTGTTTTTAAGAGAACTGCGTTTTTAGTTTTTGGCTAAAAATGCAAATAACGGAGATCTGCTTTTAACGGCTTTTTTTTCAAATGGCCATAAGTTGTCAACGGTTGCATCGAATTCACTCAAACTTTGTTTTGTATAGTTTCTTACAGCTGCCTATCAGATGGCGTTGATTTTTTTTCAGTTTCTATTTTTTAAATGGTGGCTCCTATACAGAGAGCCACCAATTTTTTCGTTTTTTTCCAATTTACTCAAAAAGGGCTCCCCCGATTTTTATGAAACTTTGTATGTAACATAATATAGAATACTTCAAAGAAAACTGCATTTTTAGTTTTTGGCTACACATGATAATAGCGGAAATTGGTAATATCAGTTTTATTAATTTGGCCATATAAGCGGAAATTTATATCATTTATATCACCCAAATGACGACATCTAAATTTGATATACTAAAGGTTACTTACTTACTTAATTAATCAGCTTCATAAAATGGATGATTTTTTGGTTAAGGCCTTCGACGATTTTAACAACACTATTGACAATTTAAATAAGCGTTGTGTTTTAAAATTATTTTCAATTGATAAGCAACTTTCTGTTATAACACACTTGATAACGAACCAAATATGTTTTACAATTTTGACAAACGTTGTGAATCACTAAAACTGGAAATTTCGTATATGCTTAAATCTTTTTGTGATGCCAATTCCCTTGAATCCATTAACGAAAACCTTAGCTTTATCCGCTCTGATCTTGACAGTCATCTCCAAAACACATAAAATATTGTCATCCCCAGGCTTCGCCAACCCCTCGCACTGCTAGAAAACGCCGTTGGTACAATTAACTCAATTAGTACCGAACTCATCGAAACCCGTTTATGCATTGGACTACTTGCAGACGACATCCAGACAGCCACTTGCAAAATCGACGGTATACACCTTCAACCCAATGCCTCTCTTTACAACACATCTTTAATGGCTGACATTATGGATACTTCTACTTGTACACCTCTACCTATTTGCCAACCAGCTCCCTTACCAGCTATTGAAGATGCTACACCACCTCCACCTGCTTGCCTACAACCTTTGCTTCCTCCCATCACCACTGCAGTGCCATCAACTCCCGCTACAGCAATTCACCCTCAATGAGGACTTAATTTATCACCTACTCGCCAACCAACACTTTAACCTAGCTCAACACCACCTGCATTACCTACCTTAAACCGCTTTGGCACAACGTGGACTCTAACCGAATGGAACAACAGACTAAGGAAGTTAAACAACAATGCCGAGAGTGTGACTTTCTTTATCACAAATGCTCCTGTAGATGCTGATGTCCCCTGGATAAGAAGACTATTTAGCCGTACTTTTGCAATAACCCTTAACGAGTGTCAGAAGATTTCGCCACCTCGCTCCAGACATCATAGCGACTTCAAAATTAGTTTTTCATCTAAATACGAATGGCTTTTTTGCTCCCATACTGATGATGTTTTCCGACTGGGAAAGATAATGATAACTAAATGTGAAGATAAGCTAGATTATCTAAGATCTAAAAATACTAATGTATATCCCATCCATTTATCCTTCAACCGGAAAAACTTAAAAAATAAAACGCAGCCTAAACCAAACCCTATAAATAAAGTTTACATAAAACCTACACCTAAGCCCCCCCTTCCTCGATCTAACTCTAACTGCAGTTATGAAACTAACATTTTCCCTTCCTTCAATCGACACAATTTAATTTCTAACTATGTTAAGCGTGTATCTTTCGATCTCAATCCTAACATGTCCATCAAGCAAAACCACGAACGATTCTCTCAAACCATTCCAAATCACTCCCCGCCCGCTTCTCAGACTGCGAACCCTAATCAATCCTATCCCAACTTTATTCATTCACATACCCTTAACCCTGAATCCAATGCACAAACCAAATCCTATCCGAATCCTCCGACTCCTTCTCCCCCTATTGATTCTCAGCATTCTTCCGTTCCCTCTAACAAAACATCTTTCCTTGATCTACTTTTCCCTCCTACCGTTAAGCTAACAAAACGTCTTATCGATCAAAATGATGATGGCCGTTATGCTCTTCCTCGCCTTAGAGAACATCGAATATATTCTAACGTTCGACTCTACCTTGCATACCTTCACAATAAAGAAGATAATGTCTGCATAGATGGTGTTACAAGGACAAACCTTATAGTTTCAATTTTTCAAGAAGGCCTCCCCACTAATCCAATTGATCTCAAAAAAATCTTCGTCCGTTTCCATGAAACATTAAACCTCACCCCTTCCCATGTCGAAAATGACCTTTCTACCTATGCGTCTTTTGTACATTCAAACAGAATATCTCACCTTCAAAGAAGCAGGGCGGACCATAATAACTATTTTCCTTCCTAGTTTAGTTTCAACTTCTCCCTCAAGCCCAATATCTCAAATCTTTCCTAACCCAACTTCTCACTTCGCCTCAAATTGGATAACAACAACTCCTAAAACCAACCCTTACCAACACCTAAATGGTGAAATCGTCCCACTCACCTTCTACTACCAGAACGTGCGAGGCCTTCGCTCCAAAACTCATTATGTTTTGCAACAAACTCATGCTCTACCCTTTGAAATCGATGCCCTGACGGAAACTAATCTAGTCCCTAGTATAGAGAATCAAGAATTGTTTCCTTTTTCATTCAATGTCTATCGCGACGATGAGCTAAGAGATCCTTCTGACAAATGCCCTAACCGCGGTGTTCTACTAGCTATCCAAAACACGCTAGATTCCTCCCACATCGCAACCTCTTCTCCCTCGAATCTCGACTATGTATCAATAAAAATATCGCTACCTCACAAATCACTTTTTGTGATGTGTTGTTATATTCTACCGTCACAACCTATTGAATCTTACCAGCTCGCCATTGATACAATCGACCACATAATATCTCTATGTGACCCCAATGATGATATCCTTTTGTTTGGGGACTTTAACCTTCCTTATCTTAAATGGACTCCATCAGAAGATCAATCTCATTTCATTCCTTCCAATCCCACCTCTGCCAAGTAATGTCTATTTATAGATCGCCTAGCTGATTCCAGCCTTTAACAAGCTAGCGGTATCCGAAACTGTATAGATAGGCAACTTCATCTTATTTTCACCACCGATCCTGATACCTCCTCTGTATAACTATCTCCTCTACACCTATCTACCATCGACAACTATCATCCTCCTCTCATTCTCTCATTTTATCATGATTTTCTACTACCAAATCATCCCCCTACAAATCAGTACTCTTATGATTTTCATAAACCAAACTTCCGCCTTATTAATGAATATCTCAATAGAGTTTCTTTTAACTTCGATAACCTTAGTGTCAAAGATGCCACAGAAATATTTTACCGGGAAATATTTAATTCAATTTCTATCAATGTTCCCTTGAGTCGCCATAAAACATCGATCGCATCCCCTCCTTGGTATAACCGAAAACATCGCTCTTTGCGTAACAAGAGAAACAAGTTATGGACAGTTTTCCTTCGCACTGGATCTCCCACCGATTATTCTAACTACCTTGGTTCTTATTTACACTTTACCGAGCTTTACAACTCTTTTTATCAACATTACTTAATAGAAACACAAACCAACCTTATAAATGATCCCAAGTCGTTCTTCCAGTTCGTCAATTATAAAAGAAAATCCGTTGGTTATCCTACCTCTCTCACTTTCAATACCAAAACCTTGAATAATGGTAATAAAATATTCCCATTTCTCGCTCTACGCTGACGATACTAAGTTCTATAAGACTATATCATGGGCACATGACTCTTCTCTTATTCAACTTGATCTCGACAGCTTCTCAATCTGGTGCCTTAAAAACTGCTTAGAGCTCAATATTACCAAATGCTAATCAATTACTTTTTCACGAAAGCGCATTAAACCTCCTCCCCGGCCCTACTTTCTCCATAACCAACCCCTATCCTCCGTGGAGGCGATTCGCGACCTTGGCATATTATGCGACCGAGAACTCAACTTCCTGGCACACATCGACAACATAATTTTAAAAGCCAACTCAACACTTGGTTTTGTGAAACGATAGGCCAAAGAATTCTCCGACCCATACGTCACCCGATCTCTCTTCATAACCTTTGTACGCCCGCTCCTTGAATACGCCTGTCAAGTAGGGTCACCATACCAACAAATTCATATCTCTAGAATCGAGAGCATTCAGTGTCGTTTCCTAAGGTTTGCTCTTCGTGGTCTCTCTTTTGGAATGATCCTTTGATCCTGACCCCATATCAAAATCGTCTTCAATTAATCAACTGGAACTCGCTGCAAGAACGAAGGGAAATATCCGAGATTCTCTGTATTCATCGACTCCTCTCCGGTTCCGTTGACTGTGAAACCCTTTACAATTCTATTTTCTTCAACACGAACCCTCGTAACCTAAGAAATCATCGCCTCTTCTATCTTCCTCCACACCGTACCTCATATGGCTCCAACAAACCCTTAACTCGAATGCTGCGGAGGGTAACGAACCAAGACTTGTTCGACTTTTTTTTTTCAGTACTCCATGCCTTAAACTCCTACTCCGGAATCACCCTCCCAATTAGTTTTAAGTTTTACCTGTATAGTTTTTAAGTTAGAGTAAGATATTTGAAGCTTGTACTAAGCTAAATAAATGGGGGTATTGCCCCCACCAAAATACATACAAATGTCAAAACCATGCTTTTTGAAATGTGATTCAGCAGGACAAACTTGAACACTGCGCTCAAGATCGGATCGTTCATGACACAATTTGTATGTAAATTGTTAGCAGAATATTATAGCTTTCAAATAAACGTAACTGAAATGCTAAGCTTAGACAAGCTAAGACTGGAACTCAAAGAAAAGGCATTAAAATGTTATGTCTAGTTTACTCTGCTTGGAGCTAGTTAAACAAAAAACAATTTTTTTTTTTAATTTTTTATTGTTTTTTTGTTTTGGAAGCTTACAATACGTACCTTTTAAATAAAAAACTTAACTTTTGCAAAACGTTTCTAAAATATAATTTTTCGTGCGAAAAAGTTATTGCAAGTAAATACATGAATTTCAAAACTTAAAAAAGGGAAACTTTGAAGCTTTGTATCTTGCATATTATTTGATAAAAATTTCTCAAAATTAAAGAAAAGATAGAAGAATGATATATCTATAGAAAAACAAATTTAAAAACTGCATATTACAATTTTAATTTTTTTTCGCACTTGCACCACTGTGCGGCCCCGCTTGGAGCTGTTGTTCCAAAAATTTATTTTATTTTACACGCTCAAGGCTTTCGGATAGCCCTTTTAATGCTTTCTCACAGTTCGAGCGATGGGAAACTAGAGAGGAAGGTAAAGGTATCAACGAACATTGGCCTTGAGTGTTTGAAGATCGAAATGACGGGGGAAAATTGTACAAGGCAATTTGATCCACATCCTTGTTGTACGACTGAAGAAGGAATTCCTATATTTCACTCTACGTCCGAAATAAGGCTCAAGTGGAAACTGTTGAGCATTACTAGCAAGACGATTGTTACGTGGGAATTGTTTAAAGGGTGGAACGTAATTGGCTACCTCAAATACATTTTTGTAGAAGAAGCGGTAAAATAAGGAAAGACATGAAACATTTCGAAGATGTTTAAGTGATGTAAGAGTTTCCATAATGTTTCTCTATTCTATCAATTTCAATCGAGCAGGTTTAAGAAAGTTTGAGCAGTATCTGCCCAGAGATGGGAGTTATACTCGAGTCTAAGGCGTATTAACGATTTGTATATTGTATCCAGACCAGAAGGGGTGAACAATTCTTCCATCTATATTTATTTATTTATTTACATATATTTCATCAAGTAGAGTACATAGCTCTTATGGACTACTAATTACAAATTTACAAATAATAAATAAAATAAAACAATAAAATACAAATTATTACTCTCCAAAGCTCAAATAAAACAATAATTGTGACTTAACCCTAGTTTACTACACACAAAATATGTGAATAAAAAAACTTGGGGTTCGCGCGAACCCCACAGTTTTTAATCATTTCTAATTATTTATTATTAAGTAGGTGATGCATGTTTCTTCTTCATTGAGTTGACAGTTAAGGTGTGTTGCAACAAAAAAACGTGTTTGGTTTTCCCAAAATTTAGTAAATATTGTTTAAATTTGTGCAAAATAAAGTTTGAAGATAAGCATAAAGTAAGTTGTAGTATTAAAATGTCAAGTTTTATTATTTTTATTCACATTGTTTTAATTTGTCAGTGTCTTATTTAGATAGGTTATTGAGACAATACAATAGAGGCAACGAAGATGAAAGGGCAACGGCGTTGAGGGCAATGCTAGACATAAAATCTGATGAAGAGGGCGAGATTGATAATGATCCAGACTATGTGCAAAATGACGTATTTGACGACTGACAGTACTTTATGTTATGATGTTTTGTATTTAGTTAGGTAGGTACATATACGGTTTTACTTCTTAGTGGATTATGATGACTTTGACGAAGCTGCGGCAGAGACATTAGGACCATTAGAAAATTTGCCTGAACCAAATGAATTTGGAAGTGAGCATGATCAGGAACCTTCGACAAATGAAGAGTTTTTTCTTGCCATCAGTGGACGAAAGAGCCGGAGGCAGAAGTTTTGTCTCGTATTCAAGGTAGTAATGTCTTCAGACCTGGTGGAACTATTGGCCCTGTGGCAAATTTGCAAAATGCGTCTCTTCTAGTTATTTTCAATAGCATTTTTTGTATACCATTATCAGCATTGGGGTTCGCACGAACCCCAAGTTTGGTTTGTGACTTTTTTCAGAAAAAAATTCCAGAAAATTTTCTGAAACCGCTGTGATGGAAAAAAAGACAAGAAACGTAAAGAAAAATGAATTTCGTTAACTGAGTTTTTGTCCCAAGTCCAAAAAGTTTATTTGAAAAAAAGATATAGGCACTCAAACATGTGCTGGGGTTCGCGCGAACCCCAATTTGTAAACTAGGGTTAAAGACGTCTCTATTAATACAATGGGAAAAGTCAATATTTTCATTTTTACACACTGAGTTTGCCTGTCTTAAGCAACGGGAAATTGGCTCATTTAAGCCATAATTTACCCTGTGTTGTGGAACACGGAAAGTATCAAATGCTCTTAAAATATACCCCGGACAATTAAAACAAATCTTGCTTAGCAAATATGGACAATCAATTTTAGAATTTATTATGTCTCTAATAAACATTGCATCAAAATAATTCCTTCGAATTTTCTAGACTTTGTAGTCCGAAAAGCAAACATCAAGGTCGAGGAATATTCCAACGCAAAAGATAAAACATGTTTCTACTTAAGCATTTTTGAATTCTTTCAAGTCTATTTGAGTGAATGGAATAAAAGGGATTCCATATTATACAACCATATTCTAAAATTGACCTTACGTATGAGAAATACAGGCTCTTAAGAGTGAAGGGATCCTTAAATTCCTTTGAATTTCTTCTAATGAATCCTAACATTGAATTTGATTTGGCAACAAGATAGTCTAAGTGACTATTAAAACTAAACTTAGTGTCAAACATTATGCCTAGATCTTTCTTTTCATTTATTTTAGCAAGACACGAACTTCCTAAAGAATATTTAAAACATATAGGTGATGAACGGCGACAGAAAGTTAGGCTCTGACACTTAGATAGATTTAAAAATAACTTATTGTTTACACAACAATCATACAAATTGAATAGGTCTGTTTGCAACTTTAAGCAGTCAGATACATTTTTAACGATGCAGTATATTTTCAAATCGTCAGCAAACATTAGACATTGTGAACGAACAAGAACCTCTGGAATATCATTGACAAGAAGTAGAAATAACAAAGGACCCAGATGACTTCCTTGGGGGACATCGGAAGTAACCTTTATAGGATCTGAAAGGCTATTGCCAATACGAACGAATTGGGTTCTTTCACTAAGATACGACTCAAACCATTTCAATAGGTTAGAGTGAAAACCATACCTCTGAAGCTTTCGAAGTAAGATATGATGATCAACCCTATCGAAAGCTTTAACAGTATATATCACATCACACTGAAAACCATTTGAAAAAATTGTAAGATTTGTGTTAGTAGATCTTCCACTAACAAAACCGTGTTCCATTAGAGAGATTACTTCTTTCAATAGAACTGTAAGTTTCTTATAAATCAACTTTTCAAAAAGTTTTGGGGTAGTTGATATTTTACAAATCGACATTTTTTGAACCTGCTTTAAAAATAGGAAATATAAAAGAATTTTTCCAACTTTTAAGAAATATGCCTGACTCAATGGATCGGTTAAATACAATGCTAAGTGGTAAAACAATAGCCTGTGCAGTGTTTTTAAATATAATTGGTGGAAAACCATCGAATCCTGCTTTTTTATCTAAAGTCAGCATATGTAACTCATCTGCAACTTCATCCAATGAGACATTTAAATTTCCAATATTTAATGAATTGATAGAATCATTATGAAAAGATGTTGTTTCATGATCAGAAACTACATACACAGATTGAAAAAAATTGGCAAACATATTGCAAACAGTTGAAAGATCCGATGATGTAACATTTAGATACTGCATTGTAACGGGTGATTTTTTAAGAGGTTTAAAACTTTTTTTTTTTTTAAAACACAAAAAATTCGAAAAAATGAATGAAATATTTATTTGAATCGATAGTTTGAACCTTGCAATTTAATGTTTAAAGATAATTTCATGCAAATATTGACCGCGGCTGCGTCTCAGGTAGCCCATCCGCTGAGTCCAATTTTGGCATACTCTTTCACACATATCGGCCGGTATCTCACGAATGAATGCATGGATGTTGGCTTCCAGTGCGTCAATCGAAGCGGGCTTGTCCCTATAGACATTAGCTTTCACATACCCCTACAAAAAATAGTCTAATGGTGTCAAATCGCACGATCTAGGCGGCCAATTGACCGGCCCGAAACGTGAAATTAACTGTTCACCAAACTCGCCTCGCAATTGCGCCTTTGTTTCTCGTGCTGTGTGGCATGTGGCACCGTCTTGTTGAAACCACATATCATGCAAGTCAAGAACTTCCATTTCGGGCAAAAAAAAGTTTGTTATCATCGCTCGGTAGCGTTCACCATTGACAGTAACGCTGCGATTCGCATCATCTTTGAAGAAATATGGCCCAATAATGCCGCCGGCCCATAAACCGCACCAAACAGTGGCTTTTTCGGGATGCATTGGTAGCTGTTGCAATGCTTCTGGCTGATCTTCACTCCAAATACGGCAATTTTGCTTATTTACGTACCCATTCAACCAAAAATGAGCCTCATCGCTGAACACAATTTTTCGATAAAAAAGCGGATAATCGGCCAGCTTTCCAAGCACGAATTTTGATAGTAAAATTCAATAATTTGCAAGCGTTGTTCATTTGTAAGACGATCCAAGGTTAAATTGCAAACCAAACTGAAGCTGTTTGACAGTGACACAAGGTACTAAACACACGTCAGCTGTCAAAACCAGTGTTGCCAAAACCAAACCAGCTAAAAAATCACCCATTATTAGGAATACCTATGGACTTTTTCTTGTTGTTTATGAAACACCAAAAATATTTGGAATTGCTTTTAAGACTTGTTTCAACTTTAAAAATATAATGCTTATACAGAAATCTATTAAGATAATCGAACTGTTTTTGAAGACAACAATATTTTTGATACAATGTTGGATCATTTTTAGAATTACGAAAAACTTTAAATGCTTTGTTTTTGCGGTTATTTAAATTAATCAATTCCCTGTTGAACTATGGAGGTTTATTGGGATTTTTTAAACGAATTTTTGAAACATACAAATTAATTGCCTCTTTAAGCTTTAAAGTAAACATTTCATAAGCATTACCCAATTCTAAACTGCTTAAAACAGACAATCAGTCAAAGGAACACAGATGATTTGACAATGAAACATAATCACCATTCATATAATCATAAACAAATTCATAATCTAAGTCGTTTGTATTTTTAAAATAGTTATAAAATTTGATGTTTAAATCAAGTGCAGAATGATGGGTAGATTTGGAAAGTGGGGTTGAAGAGATAACATTTATATCAGCACAAAGTTCCTTGTCGATGAAAATTAGATCAAGGATGCGTTCGAGATTATTGGAAAAGCTATTTATCTGCTTAAGATCAAACTCACCTAATCTATCAACAACCTCACTTTCACAATCGTACCTTACATTAAAAGGCAATAAACATTGAAATTCGTTGTCATATATCCATTTTAAAGATGGCAAGTTAAAATCTCCTAAAATAAGTACATGCTGGTTTATCTTTAAATTTTCAAGCACATGGCAGCAGTTATTTATATGCAATTTATACAATTCAACTGAGCTATTTGGAGGAATATATTTTAAGATAATAAATAAATCATGAATCTTATCTAAGCTGACACAAACTATAAGTTGGTCAATATCATAATTGACATTAATATTATTAGATAACAAACCAACCTCGATAAATGTGAGTGATGAACGGACCGCTATCAAAACACCTCCACCCCTATCAAGGCCTGTTGTGTTGGGACATCGATCTTTGCGGAAAACATTATAAACCTCGTTATTAAAAAGCTCGGAAGTATTATGATTTTTATTCAGCCAAGTTTCAGAGAAAGCAATGATGTCATTGTAGACGATTGTTCTATCGTCTTATGCTGTCCAGATCACAGTTCTTGTACTGTAACTGGGGTGGAGTATATAGTGCAGCACTATAACTCCTTGAGATGACAAAACCAGCTTCAAGCAGACTCACTTGAAATAAATAAAAGTCTTGGGTACTGTTTCGTTGCTATCTGAAATCAATTTTATTTCGTACCGATATTTATACTTAAAAATATGCTTAGTCTATATTTATTTACAGTTTGGTTGGTGTGACAAATAATGCCGAATTAACAAAAAAGTGAATTTAAAAATAATTAAAGTGTGCAAGGTGTTTTGTTACATTATTGGTTGAAACTTAAATTAATGCTGAAAATGCAGAAGGCACTACAATTGAGTTTTATATTATGAATATTATGAAAGTGCAAAAATCATTACAGTATATGTAAAGAAAGAAAAAATATTTGAATATGAATTTTATACTTTATGAAGACTGTTCTCTGGAACTGAACATCCTGCCCCGCGCTGATGATCTGCGGGTTCATCAGGATGATATCTTAGATACTTATGGTGTAGCTTGATGAACGTCTTCTCCGTGGGGCCGGAATAAGCGGAGGGTGTTTCTGACAGTATCTCTTGTAAACTAAGAATCCCACTATTGCAATGGTGATGAGTAGTCCAAGTGAACTCACGTTGCTGTGGGGAATGTTATGATATCGAATATGATTGGGTAGTTCCAGCTGCTGACGTCTGATCTGATCTCGCAGTTCATTCAACTCTTAATTTACAGAGCTGGTATTTGACATGTTGTAGTGAAGTGTGGCTAACTGAATCGCCCTTTGAAACGGAACATCTTGAATTAATCTGGTGTATGAAGCTTGAACCTTAGATGAATAAACTTGTTGGCCTTGGAGTGTCAAATGCTTATTTTTTGCCACACAATACGGTTGAAGTTTCAGCAAACCATTTCCATCTAATGCTATAAATGATGTTTGTTGCTTGCAAACGACATTAAGCATAGTTTCTTCGTTAACTACAAATATCCATTGATTTAATTCAGGAAGCTTGGTCCACACTGAATTAGCCTTGATCATTTTTAGTTCGCATGTTGACAGATCTGATTTATTGTTAAGCAAGCTGATTTCGCACAAACTCAAATTAGTTCCAGCTTGATATACCGGATGGGTTTGTCTACATAAATGATGATCTCCGTTAGTAGTGGTACATCTAGAAAGTTCATCTTCGGTTATGGGATAATATTGATCATGGTGAGCACTCACAGCTAGGACGTCTGTCGACAATTGTATGATTATGTAGCTGTTATTAGTTGCTGCTGGGATGGGAATTAGCTTGTATGCTATGAATTCTTCTTACCCGAGTAACGGCAGTTCAATGTTAAATACGATATGATTTGAGCTAATGTGTCCCTCGACATTCATTAGCTTATAGAGTTGTAGGATTTGGTCAGGTTCTACTGGAATCCGAAGACCTGGTGGAAGATGACTTCTTATTTTACCTACTTCAATTTTAAGTTGTTGATAGGTGATCAAAAGATGGTTTACTCGTCCTTGGTGAGTATCTGCCAAAACATCTGTTATGGATGTCTGCATTCTTTGAATGTTAATGATTATAAGGGTAGCGTGGGTGCACCAGGACAGAAATAATTCCTTCAGTTTGGATTGGTATAGTTCTTCAGTGACATTGTTTACACGATTGAACAATTGACTCAGTTGATTATCAAGCGCATGTTGTCTTTTTGACATATCGTCTTGGCTTAATTTCATGATGTTGACTGTCGAGTCTAGAATGGAAGTGTGATTTTTTAAAAGGTTCATAAGTTGATCCTCGTTCGATTGGATGCTTTCTAAACGTTGCGACATTTCACTAGCGTATTTGGTGTCAAGCACTCCGAAGAGTGAATTTGCTATGTTTCCGACAACGTCGATGGCACCTCGTTTAATTCTTACAGAGGACTTGTTTGATGGAATAATATTATCTTCATCTAATTCGTGTGTTATAAGCCGCAGCTGTTGTATAACTTGGGAGCAGAGTTCTTTGGAGGGAAGTTTATTGCAAATATGATCCAATATTGTAGTACTGTTGTCTAATGCTTGGAATTCCTTCATGTATGGCTCGAGATTATAGTACACTACAAGGTTCCATCTGTGATGAATCAGACTTATTGTTCCATGTCGTTGAAAGTGAATTCCAGGGGAAGCATTGTTGAATTTTATAACCTCTATGTCACTTGCAATTACAATTGGAAGAATTAGACCAATTAACAATAGGGTAGTGAAGAAGTTTGGGTTTGTTGAGTCCGCCCTAGTTTGAGTTGTTGTTTTTCTTGCTGCCTTTGATGATGATGATTCACTAGGATCAGACTTATCATTTTTTCGCTTCCGTTTGGATGATGGCGCGTTTGTTTGAGGTTCAGGCGCAGCTTCATTATTTTCTAACAAAGGTGCAAGTTTGTGCATTGGACGCCGCAAAACGCCTGATTTTGTTCGTACTTCTGCGACACGAACCAAACCGTCGTTTCCATAATGCACCTTTTCGATTCTACCTAGCGGCAATTTCATAAAAAGAGTGTTGTCTACTTTCATAATTACCACGGTGCCAGTTTTAATGTTTTTAGATTGCGTTTTCCATTTTGTTCTCAGTTGGAGTTCATTTAAATATTCTTGAGACCATCGATTCAAAAATTTTCGTTTGATGTGAGATACTAGCTTCCATCTGGTTAATAAGGTACCCTTGATCGGTTCAGCCTTGTTGTCAACGACTGCCTTTAATGAATCCCAATCAAAAAATTACCAGGTGTTAGTACGCTTAGGTCGTTTTAATCATTGGATAGTATTGTAAGAGGTCTCGAATTTAAAATTGCTTCTATTTCTGTAGTGATAGTACAAATCTCCTCGTAGGTTAATGAAGCTGTGGCTGTTTTGCATAGTAGCAAATGTTTTGCAGATTTGACTGCTGCTTCCCGCAATCCTCCAAAATGTGGAGCTCGTGGTGGAATAAAATGGAAATCTATTCCCTTCGAACTGCATGAATTAATGACTTTATTTTGTGCTTGCTTTGAATATATGCTTGTTTTGAGCTCTTCTAGTTGATTTTTGGCTCCGCCAAAATTGGTAGCATTATCGCAATACAGATTTTTAATGTGGCCACGTCGGCTCATAAATCTTCGCAGGGCTCCCAGGAATGCATCTGCAGTTAAATCACTGACGACTTCGATGAGAACCGCCTTTGTGGCGAAGCAGCAAAATATTGATAAGTAACTTTTTTGAGTTCGGCTCCCTCTCGTTCGGTAATGAACCCATAATGGACCGCAGAAATCCACTCCTGTGTTGATGAATGGAGGTGATGGTTGCACTCTTGGCGCTGGCAAATTTCCTATTATTTGCGAGTACATTTTCGGTTTCGCTTTGACGCAAAATATGCAGTGCTGGACAGAAGAGCGGGCAATGTTCTTGCCCTTGATTGGCCAAAATCGCTGCCTCGTGATTGCCAATAGGCCTTGGGGTCCAATATGATTATTATTGAAGTGAAGATCCGTCATGAGCATTTTTACGAGTGGGTGAGGATATGGCAACAGCATTGGATGCTTGCTGTCGTATGGTAAAGTTGATGCTTGAAGTCTGCCTCCGACACGCAGAAGATCATCTTGGTCTAAAAATACAGCGAGTCCCTTCAATGGACTTTCTTTATCTAGTTCTTTGTGTGCCTTCAGGAAGCGTATGTCTTTATGGAAACCGTGATTTTGGACTTCCTTGATAATAAACTGCATGGATATTTCTAGTTCCGAGGTTGATAATGACCATGCCGTTCTGTCGCCTTTTTTTGGGGTTTGTCTGACGGATTTAGGTGCATCCTTGAGTTTACCTGACTTGCATAATTGGACAAATCGAAAACAGTAGGCTGGGATTACATTAAGTTTGTTGAATGAGTTGGAATGCTTTATTCCTTCCAACATACTTTGTACATGATCGTCGTCATTAGTGGTCAATAACGCAACTTCCTTCCTTTCACCTGTCCATATTTTGCTGAGTTTGTAAGGGGGTGGCCAAATTGATTCCGATCCATGCAAAAATCTCGGACCATACTTCCATAGTGTATGATCCTGCAGTTTTTCCGGGGATATGCCTCTGGATAAAACATCAGCTGGATTTTCAGCTGATTGCACATATCGCCATTGATTAGTGCTGGTTAGAGATTGGATGTTGGCAATTCGACGTCCAACAAATGTCTGGAAGGATTCTGAATTTGAATTAATCCAACTCAATACAATTTGGAAGTCAGACCACAGAAAACTATTGGTGTTGTCCAATTTTAGGTCACTCTTGACTCGTTTTGAGAGTTCGGCAGCTAGTAGTGCTGCACATAGTTCTAGACGTGGAATTGTCATCGATCTCATTCCTAATGCCGTTTTAGTAGTTGGTGCAACTCGAGATTTGGAGCACAGCAGTCGTACTACGATTCTACCATCCTTGTTAACTGATCTGATATATACAGCAGCCCCGTAGGCCTTCTCTGAAGCATCTGCAAAGGTATGCATTTGCATTGATGAGGTAATGTAATGACCAAAAACGTGTCTAGGAATTTGGAATTTGTCTAATTCTTGGAGGCCTTGGTAGTATTTGTTCCACCTGGTGTACATTTCTTCTGGTAGGGAAGCATCCCAGTCGTACTAAAGTTCCCACAATTCTTGCAGAAAGAGCTTTGCGACGATTACTAGTGGAGCGAATATTCCGAGTGGATCAAAAAGACGTGCTATATCTGAGGCTACAGATCGCTTTGTGAATCTTTTTGATGTTCTATAATTTGTTTTTATGCAGAAGACGTCTGACTTGGGTCGCCATATTAGCCCAAGAGTCTTGACAGCGCCTTCGTTATTGTCGTCGGTGAGAGATATCTCCTGATCTTCTAATGGAATGTTATCAAGTAATTGTTGGTGGTTTGAACACCACTTTTTTAACTGGAGCCCTCCCTCCCGCAGCAACAATGACAATTGTGACTGGATGTCTTTTGCTATTACAATGCTGTCTGCACCTGCCATAACGTCGTCAACGTAGAAGTCTTTGAGCAAAACTTGCGAGCCTAATAGATATTTTGCAGAATATTCTATAGCTAAGACCTGAAGGCATTTTGTTGCGAGATATGGAGCTGAAGTGGTTCCGTAAGTCACGGTATGAAGTTTATAACATTTTATAGGCTCAGTTCGATTGGGTCGCCACCATTTCAGCTGAAAATGTTGGTCTTCTTCTCTTATGAGTATTTGCCTATACATTTTTTGAATGTCGGCCTTAATAACAAATTTTGGCAGTCTAAAACGCAATAATATTGAAAACAATTCGTCTTGAATTGTTGGTCCAGAATAGAGTAAGTCGTTCAACGACAGATTAGTTGACGTCTTTGCAGAAGCATCAAAGACTACTCGTAACTTTGTACTACTACTTTCTGGCTTGAGCACGCAATGATGAGGCAGAAAGTAGTGTGGTGTTGGAATTGATTTAAAATCAATCTCTGTCATGTGTCCCAGTTGAATGTACTCATCCATGAATTTTCGGTACTGGTTATATAATTCTGGCCTTCGGTCTAATCTGCGTCCCAACGCATGAAATAGACTGAGGGCATTGTCGCTAGATGACCCTAGTTTATTTGCATCCTCAGCAAAGGGTAGACTGACAACGTATCTTCCCGTTGCGTCTCTTGACGTCGATTGATCAAAATGTTCTTCACATTTTTCTTCTGCGATGGTGCGACTTGATGATGGACACAAAAGTTCTTCGGTTTGCCAAAACTTGCTGATTGTTTGCTCGAGGGATGATTCCTCGGTAGCTATTCCACAAACTGTATTTCTAGATGAATCTTCGTTCATCTTTCCAGTGACTATCCACCCTAATAGCGTATTTTGGAGTAGGGGTAATTCGGTGCCAAGTTTAATCTGACCAACGCAGAGTAACTGATGGTAAAATCCGGCTCCGATGAGCAGATCAATATTATTTCTTTGGTTGAACTGCGGGTCAGCTAGTACGACATTCCTTGGGAATTTCCACGTAGATATATCAACTGTGTGTGTTGGCTGAGGGGATACAATCTGAGGCAATACGATTGCTTCGAGCCTGGTGGTGAAATTTGTAGTAGTCGATTTTAAACATATGTTGGCTCTTTTATTTGAATCCCTTTTGGAGTTTCCTATTCCTTGTAAGATCATGGGGCGGGAAGATAAGGGTATGTTTAGTTTGCAAATCATTCTTTCTGTGACGGTGTTGATTTGTGAGCCGGAATCCAAAATATCGCAACAGTTGATCGGTGAGCCATCTTGATCTATCAAATGTATGATAACGGTGCTGAGGAATACGTAACCCTCTTTCTTGTTTGTGCTTAACGCTGCTAGTATCGCATTATTAACATCGGATGTAGTGGATGGTTCTGGATCTGGTGGTGCCACGTCTTAAGTACGGGAATTCGAAATTGATGCACTCGATTTCGGTTGGGTGAATTTGGGCAAGTGCACTAAGGAATTGTGTTTTTTAGCACATTTTGAACAGCCTCGCAGTCGACAGTTGAAGGTGGTATGTCCATCCTGGAGACAATTCACGCACAAATTATTTTTTCTCACATGGTTTAATCGTTCCAAAGGCGTTAGGTTCAAGAATGTACGGCAAGAGTATAATTGGTGCTGATTCTTGCGCAACGTACAATTTTTATTCTGGATGGTAATGGAGCTCGTTGCCTTTGGGTACCTTCGCCTTCCTTCTTCGATGTCCCTTCTGTTGCCCTTTACACTAAGTGCCTCTAATGACTGGAAACGAGTTTCTAGAAACTTGAGAAATTCATCTAGCGGCTGCAGTTCCTTGGGGTTGGTCAAGGTTTGTTCATATAGTGTATGAGTGGACTTATCTAGCTTCTTTGTGAGTATGTGAAGCAGTATTGGATCCCATTCAGCAATATCTAATCCAAGGTTGGTGAGGCCATGCATATATTCTTGTGTTGTATCATGAAGGTCTTTTAATGCCGCAGCGGATGCTGCGTATGACGACCGAGACGGTTGACCCAAGAGTCGGTTGAGTAGTGCGGATACTTGTAGTCTGGGATTGCTGTATCTTGCTTGGAGCAACTTCCAAGCTGATGAGTAGTTTTCCTCCGAAAGAGCCACATGTCTTATGACCCGTTCTGCTTCTCCTGTAAGGTTAGCTTTGAGGTAGAACATTTTTTCGCAGCTTGACATCTTTTGTTTGTCTACCATCTGGGTAAACAAATCGTGAAATTGAGGCCATTTAAGGTAATCCCCGTCGAATTTTGGTAGAGTTATTTATGGCAGATTCATCTTTGGGGTAGTAGTACCCGGTTGATGGGGTGGCAGGCTGGTTTCAAGCTGCTGTGCTAATGAAATGAGGACGTTATGCACCTTTTCTTCCAGCTCTATGAATCTGCCTTGGTTGTATCTAATTTTGTCTGGAGCCTCCGTTGATTCTCCAATCGAATTGTGAATTTCTTCGATTTGCATCCAATGTCTTTGGATCGTTTTTTCTTGGAGGTCATAAAATTGTTTTGACTTCCCTGTGTGTTTTGCATTGTTCAAGGCCTTTCGCAGTGAAGAGATTATTGTTTCTTGTTTGCGAGAAAGCCTTTGCATATCTTCACTCTGGCTTGATTGTAAAATAGCCTGGCCTTCGGATTTGGTGCTGTCGCCACCAGTATTGAGTTCTTCCTCTTGTAGTGGAATTTTGGCGGTGTCGACCTTATTGTGTTTTTCTAATTCCTTCATTTTGGCAGAGAATTCTTTTCTATATGAGCTATACACCCTTTTGACTGAGTCGAAATACATGTTGACGTGGTATGCATGTAACAACTCAGTCGGATGCTCTTCTTGAATCGCTGTGTTCATGGACTCGAATTTTTCCCATAGTTCGTCCAGTTTGGCCGTCAGCTTTTGGAAATACGGGAGTATCTTACTGTCTGGCCCATCTTTCTTATAGTTCGTTAGTAAACGCTGGATGTTGCCTCCAGTCTCCTGTTGTTTTCAGCTTTCTCATCCATATTTGATGTCTTCGATGTACGTTGTTGATGTATCCCCTTGATTGTAGTATGTTTGAAGGTATTCCAGTGTCTGAGCCCTGGTCACGCTTACTTTACGATGAAAATTGCCCCTTACCTCTGATGGGGGGAAGCAATTCTTTGTTTTAGAGTTTTTATCAGTGTTAGAGCCCTGATAACGCTTAAGTACCTTGATAGTTACCCCTTACCTCTGGTGGGGGGAAGCAACTATCACGTCGGGGTCACCAAATGTAGACGATTGTTCTATCGTCTTATGCTGTCCAGATCACAGTTCTTGTACTGTGACTGGGGTGGAGTGTATAGTGCAGCACTATAACTCCTTGAGATGACAAAAACAGCTTCAAGCAGACTCACTTGAAATAAATAAAAATCTTGGGTACTGTTTCGTTGCTATCTGAAATCAATTTTATTTCGTACCGATATTTATACTTAAAAATATGCTTAGTCTATATTTATTTACAATTTGGTTGGCGTGACAAATAATGCCGAATTAACAAAAAAGTGAATTTAAAAATAATTAAAGTGTGCAAGGTGTTTTGTTACATTATTGGTTGAAACTTAAATTAATGCTGAAAATGCAGAAAGCATTACAATTGAGTTTTATATTATGAATATTATGAAAGTGCAAAAATTATTACAGTATGTAAAGAAAGAAAAAATATTTGAATATGAATTTTATACTTTATGAAGACTGTTCTGTGGAACTGAACAGTCATATTGTTGAGAAGAGGAAAAGATTAATGTTTCGTTGAATTTTGTTCGCAGTCCACCAGTATTGAGGTAGAAGAATAGATACGAATTCTCATGCGTGGGCGATGAGGCAACGACTACAGGCTTGGGCGACAGCGGAAGACTTTCATATGTTTTAGCACCAACATTTTCTCTAATTAAGTATTCGCGACCTGTTGGTGATGGCCCGATTCGTTTTTTGGATGGCTTAAAAACTGCAGAGGTATCTGCAACATTGTTGCTTATAGCAACATAATTCAACTCCAGCAACATTATGGTCAACATCACCAGCACCATCAACATCAACAGTTTCAGCAGCAATTAGTTCATCTGCAGCATCAGCAGCAACAGCAACAATTTGTTCAGCATTGGAAGTGAGAGTATCATTTTTAACTGAATCGATTACCTTTGCAACATCATCGGTAGTATCTCTTATGGTGGAAGGAGAAGAAGATGGCTTTGTTTGAGGCGTCGAATGTTCAGCAATTAAAAAATTTTTTTTGTACCGGGAATTGAAAGCCGTTTAATACTATCACTTGCTTTCGGGAGTCTCTGAGCACGAGTAGTATCACGTATTTTGCGATTTGTATTTAATTTAGGAGTATTAGAATTTGCTGACTTTGTCACTGCACTCTGAGATGTTAAGTTTTTGGGCGCGTTTTCAGCAAAATACTCTGAGAGTTCCCTCACTTTTTTAATACATATTTGTAGTGGGACTTTTATACACTTGTCACATTTAAAGAACAAATTCTTATAAGATTTTATTGTTTTTAAATCGTTTTTGTTGATATTACAGCAGGATAAATGTGAGTTTATGCCACACATATCACACGTCAGATAAAAAGTATCGGAAATAATTTTGAAGCATTTATTGCATTTAGAATTCATCTTTTGAGAATTTGAAAGAAAGAGCTTATAAAACACATCCGTTTAGTATGAAACTAGTCGGTAGACTATAGACTATAAAGGAAGCCAAAACAGTTTGCAGCACTCTTGGCATTCTTAATTATGTAGCCTAATCCAACAAAGGTTGTCACTGATACACATACCGAGTACTGATATCGTAGTTTTTTGGCTTCTTCGATGCAAGAATCATTCACGTATAATGGCAAAGGGGGTAATGTTTAGCTTTTTCGATAAATGACAGCACTGAGTTTTAACGCATTAAACTCCACACGACGTAATGTGTTAAACTTACGGTACTTTTCTGTTCGACAGGTAAATCACTTTCGGTATTACCTACATCAATTGCGTCATTAAATGTAATTTTTGATAATTCAACTGATTTTAATTTATTTGAAGTACTAGATTTCCCTAGCCCGCTATTGTACACCAGTGTGTAGCTGAGACGTTTATAAACAGTATCACGAAAAATTCAGTGTTTTCGAAGATATGTATTTAAAAAAGGCGGTACGAAGGTCGCCGGGTCAGCTAGTTTTGAATAAAAGTGTATAGATGACAGAAATATTTTCACTTTTTCTGATTTTTTTTTTTTAGAAAAACTAAGGTTTTGACAAGTTAATTTATTAGAATTAATATTTCAAGTTTAAATTATTAAGGGATACAATTTAAGTAATTATGGTTTGTTAAGCACAGGTTCAAGGTAATTGAACATCCTCTTTCAGACAAAGCAGTCAAATAAATCATTGTTGAAAATGTAGTTATAGTTTCTGAGTCTAATGATTTTAGATATAATTGAGTTAGAGATTTTTGGTTATGAGATTTAGTGTGATTGAAATTTGATTTGATATGAATAAGTTGTTGAGGTATTGAGTTGAGTGTAAGGGGCCAGTTACAGCGATACGGAAAACAAAACCGAAAAAATTTTCAAAGGAAAATTTAGTATGTTATGGTTCGATTTAAAACACAAATGCTACACTGATCGATGGCAACCAACTCAGATAATTTATTTTGCAAATAAAAATTTGAATTGAAATTGCACTTTTATTTATTCATTTTTCTGTTATACGTATAAAAGAAAAATTAAAAATTACATTTTTAAGAAAAACGATTTATTATTATGAACAAAAAACATTCTCTGCATTGATTTTCATCGATCAGTGTATCATTTGTCTTAGGGGCCAGTTATAGCGATACGGAAGACCAAACCGAAAAAAATTTCAAATGGAAAATTTTGTATGCTCTGATTCGATTTTTAAGAAAAATGCACACTGATCGATGGCAATCAATGCAGAGAATTTTTTTTGTTCATAATAATTTTAATTGAACAAATACTTTTTGTTAAAAATGTATTTTTTTATTTTTCTTTTATACGTATAACAGAAAAATGATTAAATACATTTTTAACAAAAAATACAAATTCAATTCAAATTTTTATTTGCAAAATAGATTCTCTGAGTTGGTTGCCATCGATCAGTGTAGCATTTGTGTCTTAAATCTGATTATACCTTACCAAATTTACCATTTGAAAATTTTTTCGGTTTGGTTTTCCGTATCGCTATAAGGGGCCAGTTATAGCGATATGGAAAACCAAACCGAAAAAATTTTCAAATGGAAAATTTTTTATGTTCTGATTCGATTTTTAAGGCAAATGCTACACTGATCGATGGCAATCAATGCAGAGAATATTTTTTGTTCATAATAATTTTAATTGAACAAATACTTTTTGTTAAAAATGTAATTTTTTATTTTTCTCTTATACGTATAACAGAAAAACGAATAAATACATTTTTAGCAAAAAGTTTAAGTTCAATTAAAATTTGTATTTGCAAAATAAATTCTCTGAGTTGGTTGCCATCGATCAGTGTAGCACTTGTGTTTTAAATCTGATTATAAAATACCAAATTTTCCATCTGAAAATTTTTTCGGTTTGGTTTTCCGTATCGCTATAAATGGCCCCTAAGATGGACAATGAAAATGTGAGTTTAGTATCCCTTCCTTTTTCGATTGGGATTTACCTATATGTTTATAGGTTTTGCTTAACATTAAAGTTTTGGTCTTAGCGAAACCAAGGTCTGGTTTGTTGTTAGACATCCCATCATGTTGTAAGTCACATGCCGTCTTATGCTTCGAAGATTATGGAACATATCTAGGTGTACGAAGACTACAGTTCTTGGTGCGTACGAACATCTATACGTGCTTATAACAAACTACAGTGTGTCGTTCGTAGGAATTTGGGGAATGTCGGCATTACTTATTTTGACAAAACCTATCCTTCTTCAAACAAAGGGAGCCTGTATTCGCACGCACGTTTCTTAAATAACACCAGTTTCGATAGAGTCGACACGGTTGAATTTTTTTGAACTGAAAAATTGTTGAGTAGTAGAGATAATTAAAATTATTTTAAATAAAAACACCATTAAGTTTGAGTCAACTAATTAAATTTTATTAATATTAATTTATTTTGGATGCATTTCGACCGATGTATCAGTCATCTTCAGCAACACGACTGAGTTATATAGTTGTCACTTACATAAACAGAAAACATTAGAATGAAATTACACATACAATACATTATGATAATTGAAACAGTAGAGATATAAACAATGATTATGCAATTTTAATGGAAATAACTAGAGTGACTATATTTCACATGATTTTGATTTTTATGTTAAGAGTAAAAGAGAAACAAGAAGAAAAAGAGAAAAGCAGTTAAAAACAATTAAACAAAAATGATTCTATGTTTCCATTATCTGCATTTAATGCAGAGTTGTCTCTATGTATATAAAAGCTTTCGATGGCATCAAGCTTATTGTTGTCTGAGGCGCTTGTCAAGAGGCGAACATCATTTAAAGTGATTGGTAAATGTTGTTCTTGTAATGCATGTGCTGCAATCGCTGATTTTTTCACATCGTTGTTTTTTATATAGTTTTGATGGTCTTTAAACCTTGTTGAGACTGATCTTTTTGTTTGACCATAATATTTACGTCCACATTTGCATTTAATTTCATAAACGCCGGATTTTTCTAAGTTGTCTTTTTTGTCTTTAACACTTGTCAATTTGTTTTTTAGTTTAAATTTATTAGAAAATACCATAATCATTTTGTTGCGGTGGAACACTGTTCTTAGTCCATTTGTTATGTCTGGTGCGAAGGTCATTGACACTCGACTCAAATCATCTGTTTGTGTTGTTTTCTTCCGTGTGAAAAAAGTTGAAAGCTGTTCTTTTTTATGTTTGTTTGAATGTTGGCGGATTATATTATCAATTAAATTTGATCCATATCCATTTATATTAGCTATGTTTAGAATGTATGTGTATTCTTGTTTGTAGTTTTGGCTAGATAATGGTAAGCTGACCAATCTATGTGCCATAGAATGGAAAGCAGATAGTTTGTGTTGTATAGGTGCAAAGGCATTGCTTGGTATATATCTAGAAGTGCTTGTTGGCTTATGGTAAATGGCTATGTCAATTTGATTTGATGTATTTCTAATTATTTTCAAATCTAAAAAGTTAATTGTGGAATTCTCTTCTAATTCGTAGGTGAATTTAATGCTGTTGTGTTGACTGTTTAAAATTGACAACACAAACAGATGATTTGAGTCGAGTGTCAATGACCTTCGCACCAGACATAACAAATGGACTAAGAACAGTGTTCCACCGCAACAAAATGATTATGGTATTTTCTAATAAATTTAAACTAAAAAACAAATTGACAAGTGTTAAAGACAAAAAAGACAACTTAGAAAAATCCGGCGTTTATGAAATTAAATGCAAATGTGGACGTAAATATTATGGTCAAACAAAAAGATCAGTCTCAACAAGGTTTAAAGACCATCAAAACTATATAAAAAACAACGATGTGAAAAAATCAGCGATTGCAGCACATGCATTACAAGAACAACATTTACCAATCACTTTAAATGATGTTCGCCTCTTGACAAGCGCCTCAGACAACAATAAGCTTGATGCCATCGAAAGCTTTTATATACATAGAGACAACTCTGCATTAAATGCAGATAATGGAAACATAGAATCATTTTTGTTTAATTGTTTTTAACTGCTTTTCTCTTTTTCTTCTTGTTTCTCTTTTACTCTTAACATAAAAATCAAAATCATGTGAAATATAGTCACTCTAGTTATTTCCATTAAAATTGCATAATCATTGTTTATATCTCTACTGTTTCAATTATCATAATGTATTGTATGTGTAATTTCATTCTAATGTTTTCTGTTTATGTAAGTGACAACTATATAACTCAGTCGTGTTGCTGAAGATGACTGATACATCGGTCGAAATGCATCCAAAATAAATTAATATTAATAAAATTTAATTAGTTGACTCAAACTTAATGGTGTTTTTATTTAAAATAATTTTAATATATTAGAGTCATCGTCATTGTTCAACATTTTAATAACTTAGTAGAGATAATGTCTGGCCAGGACAGACATTATCTCTATGCTAAGTTTCAACCAGATCTGTTCAGTCATTCTGGCGTGATTTGAAAAATCAAAACAAATCTATCCCACGGGAACCAAACATTTTACCGTTATAAAGTAGCCTTTGTGCTATTCCAGACAATAATCTATCTCTGTGATAAATTTCATCCAGATCCGTTTAGCCATTTTTGTGGGATTTCAAAAATTAAAACATATGGTTCCCGGGGATAGATATGTTTTAATTTTAACATACATTTTAACGGGATAAAAAGAAGCCTGTTAAAATGTGGCCTTATTTCACTTTAACGAATAGAAAAAGGTCAAATCTTTACATTCGGTCTTATTTCAAAGCACCGGGTGCCCAGCACTAATCGCAAAACCCATTAATCTTATCTGACCAATTAACTCACCCAGTTCGAGCAAAGTTCGTCCAAAATATAATCACTGCTTCGGACAATGCTATTTCGGACTTGGTATAGTTGGTCGGGAAATGGCTGAAACCATCTACTAGTGGCGCTCCGAATATATACGGCAGATCCTCCCCGTGAACGGTGCCAATACGTTGTGGATAGTCGCCATCCTTTGTCTGATAATCGAACACATAGAAAAAGCATCTCGTACTCGCACTGGTGGATGACGAGGACGACGACGGCGACGATGCTGACTTGTCTTGACTAATGTCATTGACAACCCCTGGGAGTATGCTTGCTAGCATATCACCAGTGCGGATAATTGGTGCAACGTATTGAGCATCTGAGAGAGCAGCTACTGAGGTGTCCCTCGTATTAATTGGATGCTGTGATGTCCTGTCCCAGTCAGTGTACTCGTTGACAATCTTAGTCCGCGAAGTCCATAGAATCAACAGTGACCGGAAAAGACAAATAAATTGGAAGACAAAATTTACATTAATTTTGAGTTCAAAAGAAATAATTGTTTGTTTTAATATTTTGAAATAAAAACCACCAGAGAACTGCATAGTATTCTTTTTGCGAGTTTTATGGCTGATTCGATGCAAATACTTTGTGTATATCGTAGCTAGATTTATCAACAGATTCCGGTATGTAGTTATGTAGGAATATTATAAAGGTAACCCAGGGCAAATGATTCGTCGAGTCCTTCCTTTTATCAATGACGCACTTTAGCAATGCCAAACTTCTTTTTTCTGTTGCTAGGATATTGTACCTATGAAAATAGATTTTGTCTTCGTATTGAGTTTTCAGAAAATAGAAGTAGATAAGAAATAAAATAAAGACGAACTAGGGAAGAGAAACCAATTTTAGGTAAGTAGCTATACACATTTTTAAAATCTCAAGCTATGGAGCAGAAATGCGTCATCAGTATATAAACACGCTTGGGGCTCGGGCATAATCAACAGCCAAATAAACTTCCGATGGGTGCCTATAATTTTGTTTTTTATATAGTATTCCTTAGAATTTAGATTTAGCAATATCCGTCCGTCCGTCCGTATGTATACTCTCTAGAGGTCGCAATTGTTAGCTAGAAAGCTGAAATTAATTTGGAACCTATAATCTTTGCTTCAAGAGTAAGGTTAAGTTCTTGAACAGAAAAAATCTCCCCACAAACATGCCCGCAATCGCCATTTTTGTTGAGCAACCTCAATTTAGTAAAATTAAATTATGTTTTTTGTACAGTTACGCAAGCTTTAGGTAAACTTTCTTCCAATTAAATAAAAATATTTCAGTGGCTGATGCCCATTTTTCATACAAAACAATCAATATTGATTTTATAAAATAGGAATTGCTATATTAACTCGAAAAACATTAAATTTTGTGGGTATTAATTGCACATAAACATCTTGTGTATAAAATAAAAAAAAAAATTATTTTGGGAGCTGACGCCCACTTTTCACTAGAAACTATACAAAAATTGTTTTTGCAAGTAAACGGTATTTTCAATGAATCCGCAAGCCAAAATTTTGCGTCTCTTAGTAGAAACTAAAAAGTTTGTGTATGAAAAGATATTTTTGAGTTTCATGAAAGAACGAAAAACGTAGTTTTAAAAATTTAAGGTACTACCAATGTTTTGGAATTATTTAATTATGTTTGATTTGTGTGAATGTGTAGATAATAAATTGTGTGTTGTTTTTTAATTTCTGAATTGTTGTGTAATTGAGTAATTAATAAATCATATATATATATATGGGTGTGTTTAATTGACATTACCGAATTTCCAATTGATATGTGTGTTGTGTTGTGAGATCAATAAATGTATACCAGTGTGTTCTGTGTTATTTAAAAGTACTGAATTTATTGTGAACTTTATAAATGTATGAAATGAAGAACATGAATTTGATGTGTGATGTGAATATGAAAAACTGTACTTTTATTTGTGAATTTGTGATTTATATATGTACAAGAAAAACCAACCGATCTCGTTGGTGATTAAATGTTAAATGACCAAACAATTAGATAATGCGATGTTTAAAGTAGATAGAGAGCCTTTGAGTTTACATTTCCAGTTTGTATAAAATATAAACCTGTGCATAGCGGGATTTGCATTCTTAACCATACAGCCCCCCTGAAAGCCTACGGCCTTTCAGAACAGGGTTATTTTGCAATTTTTATTGTAGGGCGAACGTAGTCTCCAAATTTGGTGCGTATTGTAACAACTAGCCATTTATCATCTGCTCCGGAGGAGTTCTGATGATTCGTCCTAGCATCCACTTAGAGGGAGGCAGATAAGGTTCCTTGAGTAGCACAACATCATCGACTTCAAAATTTGGGCTTGATTTCTGCCACTTTGAGCGTTGCTGTAAAAAGGTTAGAAATTCACTATGCCAGCGTTTCTAGAAACCTTGAAGCATTGCCTGCAAATTAGACCAATTAGTTTTGATTGAAACAACAGAGTTAACAACATCGGGTTGAGGAACAGCTGTATATGCTTCCCCGATTAAAAAATGAGAAGGTGTCAGGGCAATAGGGTCAAGGTCAGAAGTTTGCCACATTGGGCGTGAATTAAGCAAGGCTTCGATTTTTGCTAGTAGGGTGTACATTTCTTCATAGGTGAGTTTTGTCTCCCCTATGACGCGTTTCAAGTGTAGCTTGACGAATCGAACACCTGACTCCCAAAGTCCTCCAAAATGTGGAGAGGACGGTGGAATGAATTTACAATTGATGTTGTCTTTAGACAGGTGGTCAATGACGATGTCGTTGTGTTGTTGGCTGCAGAGAAGTTGGTACAGTTCACTGAGTAGATGCTTGGCACCAACAAAATTGGTACCATTGTCGCTCCAAATCTCAGATGGTTTACCACGACGGGCAACAAAGCGATCGAGAGCTGACAAAAAGGCAATTGATGACAGATCACCAACGAGTTCTATGTGGATTGCCTTTGTCACGAAACATACGAAGAGCGCTATGTAGGCCTTCGTGAATTTAGGGTTCCGACCCGATTCAAATGCAGTGTTATGGGTCCTGCAGCGCTGACGAATACATATAGTACAGTCATGTACCACCCTTCGAGAAAGATTTCTGCAACCAAGAATATAAAAGTTTTTTTTATTAAAGCGAATAAAAGTGAGGCACCGGCGTGTAACTGATTTTCATGTGTAAATTCTACGATAAGTTTTGAGATTCGATGTGATTTGCACAATATTATTGGATGTTTTTCTGAATAAGTTAAGTTTGAGTGTTCTAACCGACCGCCAACACGAAGAACACCTGATGCATCGAGAAACGGGCATAAATTTAAAAGTCTGCTTTTCGATGAAAGTTCTTCTTTAGCTCTTAAGCAATGAATTTCCTTTGTAAATAAACACCATTGAACATATTTAATGATGTGAGTTTTGGTAACTGATAACTCTTCCGTTGAAAGTGAATCTAATTTACGATGTTCTTCAGTTAAGCGGAGATTTTTAAGGAAACGAAAAATGTAAGATACTACTCGCACTATTTTGAACCAGCTTGAAGAGTTGTGGATTATGCTTTCTAAAGCATTATTCGATTCGATATTTGAGAGAAATACTTGAGTGACTTCCTTAACCTTTCTTTCTTCCACGCATTGATTGTCGATTTCTTCCATCTTAGCCCTTGATAACGGCCATTGGGCGCGATCCTTACTTAGCCATTCTGGACCCTCCCACCAAAGAGTAGTTTTCTCCAAGGTTGATGGCAAAAGTCCTCTTGTAGCGGCGTCAACAGGGTTTGAAGCGGAACGTACATGACTCCAGGATTTAAATGGCATCGATGTTAGGATTTCGGATGTTCGGTTTCCAATAAATACTGACCATTTCTTGGGAGCAGCAGCCAACAAATGTAGTACGATGGACGAATCAGTCCAGGCAAAGGTTTTGACATCTGGTTCCTTTAATGAAAGTTTAATTTTGTTTACAATCGGACGAGTAATAAAGCGCCACACAACTCAAGCCTTGGAAGAGGTAAAACCTTTAAGGGAGCAACCTTAGATTTTGCTGCAACGAGCGTTACGGATATAGAATTATTAGAATTCTGATTTCGACAATAGACGACTGCCGCGTATGCGTCCAATAATGCATCGCAAAAGCAGTGCAGTTTCCATTTATTTTCGTTTTGAAGCATGACTCTTGGAATTGCGAAATTTTCCATTGCTGTGACAAGGAATCTGCAACTTCCTCATCCCAGTTGATTTGATTTCTCCAGAGCTCCTGAAGCAATATTTTGACTCCTATAACGACTGGTGATAGAAATCCCAATGGATCAAAGATTTTTGCAGCATCTGATAGGATGTGACGTTTAGTGCATGAGTTTAAAAGATTCAGTTTGACTTTATATGAGAATATATCTCTTGAGGGACACCACTGCAATCCGAGAACTTTGACAGAATTAGATTCTTCGAAGTTTACTGCCGAAAGCTCGCGCTGGTTTTCTGGTAAAGAGATGAGAAGTGGCCAACAATTTGTAGTCCACTTGCGTAAGTTAAATCCAGCAGATTTTAATAAGTCCACTAATTTCACCCGAAGAGAGATAAGATCGTCGATGGTATCTGAACCAGTTATTACGTCGTCAACATAAAAATCATTGAGAAGAGTTGTTGCCGCTCGTGGATGTGTTTTAGCGGAATCTGTAGCTAACTGTTTCAAGACTCTTACAGCCAAAAAAGGAGCCGCAGACGTTCCGTACGTAACAGTAAACAAACGAAAATGCTTCAGAGGTTCTTGAGCGTTTTCACGCCAGACAATCCGCTGAAAGTCTGTGTGGTTTCGAGAGACCCAGATCTATCTATACATTTTTTCAATGTATCCTGTTATGAGATATGCATGTCGACGAGATCTTAAACAGATTGAGAATATGTCACGTTGGATAGTGGAACCGACAAGAAGAGTTTCGTTAAGCGATTGAAATGTTCGATTTTTCGCGGATGCGTCGAAAAAAACTCGAATTTTTGTGGTACTACTATCACCCTTGAAGACTGCATGGTGAGGCAAATAGTAGTTAGAGTTGTTTGATTTTAGAAGTTTATTTAAGGTATTTCTTCCATATGTCCAAGTGAAATATATTCGTTTATGAACCCTTTATATTCAGATATGAGATTTGAGTTGAAATTGAATTTTCGTTCAATTAAATAAAAACGATTAAGCGCTGTACCGACCGAATCTCCGAAATTGAGTTTAACTGCAGATTTAAATGGAAGTTGTACTTCAAATCTGCCATCTTGACGACGAGAATGAGTGTTGATAAAGTTTTCCTCAGCTTACTGCTCCTCTTGAGACAGTGGTTGTTCGTTGGATACTTCTTCAAATCTCCAAAATGTTTCAAGATCAAATTGTTGATCATAATCTAAACGAGTGCAGAATGTTTGAATCCCTGATGATCTTCCTGTAGCATACTGTGAATTATGACCAGCTATGACCCAGCCAAAAATGGTTGGAATCGAAGTAAGTGTTCCCCCTTGTTCGATCTTAGCAGCTCCTCTAATGATATTGAGAACCTTATCAGCTCCTATTAATATATCGATTGGACCGGGTTCACAGAAGCTGGGATCGGCGAGATTTAGAGAAGAAAGATTTTGCGGAATTTAATCTATTGAAAGTGGTGGAAGCGATGAAGTGATGGTTGGTAAAATGAAGCAACTGAGATCAATCGATTCAGAATTGTAACATGAAGCAATGTTAAGGTTGACTAACCCATTGGTTACCCCAGCAGATTTTGAAGCAATTTCTAATATTGGAATCCTCAATCTGTTCCGAGGAAGTCCTAGCCTTTGAGCTGTTTGCTCCGTTATGAATGATACTTGCGATCCTGAGTCGAGGAGAACGCGTACGGTTTGATAAAGGCCTTGCTTGTCCTGAATTCGACATTTAGCTGTGGGTAGAATTGTAGAATTATGTTTCTTCGAACAAATGGTATTGAATGATTTACGATAAATACATTCGAAGAATTTGGAGTATGATTTTCAGAATAAGAATTTGAGTGACGGTTTGAATTAGAAATGTATTTGGAATATGATTTGAATGACACCTTGAATTAAGATTCGGTGATTGACTTGATGGTTGATCATTGTATTGAGACTGAGGTAAATGTAGAAGAGAATGGTGTCGATATTGGCATAAGTGACAACGAACTGTGAAGCGACAATTATTGGAGGCATGCCCCGAACGCAAGCAATTGAAACAAAGTGAATGATTTCGTACGAATTCACGTCGCGAATCAATATTTAATGATTTAAAGTCTTGGCAAGCCGAAAGTAAATGCTCTTCCTGACACTTTGGACACGAGGGAGAAGATTTCACAAAATGCGTTCGAACAGCCCGAGTGTTGTTAGAATTTGATAAGGAACTACAGGATTCAATATATTGACAACGTGTTTGAAGAAACTCTAAAAACTCTTCGATGTTGCAGTCATCGCGAGTACCTACTTCTTCAGCCCAAGCTCTTTTTGTTTCCTGATCTACCTTTTGAAGAATCAGATAAATGAGCCACGGATCACGTGTGTTGGTACCCAACGCGTTGAGTCCCCGTACAGCTTCATCGGCGCCATTGGCTATTTTGCGAAGTGCTGAGAGATTTTCAGAACTGCACGATGGTAGCGTAAGAAACGAATGAATAAACGACCGTACTATTAGATGCTTTTGATCATATTGTTGCTCCAATTTGGCCCAAGCCTCAATATAATTATTTTCTGAACACCGAATATGTTTGAGAAGAGTCGCTGCTTCTCCCCGGAGGAACGACTTTAAAAACTGTAACTTTTGAGTATTAGTAATTGCTCTATTTGAATCAACGGTTCCCGTAAACATGTCTCGAAAGGTTGGCCAGTCCTTATATTCACCCGAAAAAGGCTCAATAGTTATTTTAGGTAGCTTCACTGATTTATATGGGCATGGGAATATCAGAATCTTCCGACGCCGTATGATAACCTTGAGGAATAACCTTTTCATTAGAGTCATTAATTTTAGATTTGATTCGTATCGCATCCGAAAGCAAAGTGTGAGTTTCAACATATTTTTCCTCATATTCAGCAAATTCAGGTTCACGATCTACATTACCGTCTGTGTCGGCGTAATCTAAAAGTTCGTTTTGAAGTGCCACGAGTTCCTTCCACGCTTCATTGAGTCTTTCAAGGCGAAATTCTAATGTCTTTGAAGTCGTCGAAATAGGAATTGCACTGGCGTAGGTTGCTGTGAGGGTAATACATCCCTTAGCGCGACCACGTTTTGCAATAACTTTATTCATTTTAAGTAAAAAAAAAAAAAAGGCAAATGAATAAATTGAACTTTATCAAGATTTTAAAATGATTTGCGTAAATGTCCGTTACGCACTGTTGGTAACGTATGATTAACAACGGTATCGAATAACAGTCCTACTAACTAACGCTATTTCAAGAAATAACGGCTTAAGTATTCCTCTACAACACTTCTTGCAAAATATCATAGGACTGTCTCAAAAAATCCTGTCCACTTAATTTTGAACCGCACTGTATTTATTTTAATTTAATTAATTAAATTTATAGGCACTGATTCGATCAAAAAAAGTCATGTAGCTATCGAAGGACCAATTGATGTTTTGGATTTATTTAATTATGTTTGATTTGTGTGAATGTGTAGATAATAAATTGTGTGTTGTTTTTTAATTTCTTAATTGTTGGGTAATTGAGTAATTAATAAATCATATATATATATATATGTGTGTGTTTAATTGATATTACCAAATTTCCAATTGATATGTGTGTTGTGTTGTGAGATCAATAAATGTATACCAGTGTTTTCTGTGTTATTTAAAATTACTGAATTTATTGTGAACTTTATAAATGTATGAAATGAAGAACATGAATTTGATGTGTGATGTGAATATGAATAACTGTACTTTGATTTGTGAATTTGTGATTTATATATGTACAAGAAAAACCAACCGATCTCGTTGGTGATTAAATGTTGAATGACCAAACAATTAGATAATGCGATGTTTAAAGTAGATAGAGAGCTTTTGAGTTTACATTTACAGCTTGTATAAAATATAAAGCTGTGCATAGCGGGAAGCGCGAATGCAAGAGCATAAAGAAAAGGAGAAAATGATTATTTAGATAGAATCCATAGGGTGTTCCATATTTTTGCATTCTTAACCAACCAATATATTCCATTTTAACCTTTTTCCGTTCGTTATATGAAAAATATATCTCTACATTTATTTGCGTAAAGTTTTTCAAGGGAGTGGTTTTTATAAAATACATTTGTTCAGGTAAGATCGTTTAAAAACTACTCGATTCAGCTTTTGTTTTATACATATGCCTTAAAATTGACTAAAATTGCCGAAAAATTGAAAGTTCTTAGTGCTTTAAATTTATTTTTTAAGTTTTTAAGACACGCCTACTTTTAAGGGCCGTTTCCGTCAAAAGTCGTAATGTGCTTTAATTTTTTATTGTTTCTTATTTCTCGGTCACATTTTTGAAGTATGAAGATGAATACTTCGGTGTGTATACCTTGGTTATGTAAGCGAGTGTATTACAAGAATTGTAAAATACACCCATAATCGCTATTTCCATTCAAAATCCAATTTTTTAAAATTAAAGTCTTATCTTGTTTTGTTCAAATCGATCTGCACGCTTGGAATGGAATGTCACTAAGCTCATACACCCACAAAAATAAATAGTATATATTACTATAATTTTCGTTCATTGTACGAAAGTTTTGTGTTGAAAAACTACGAATGGTTTTAGTACATTGTACGAATAGGCATTCGTTATTGAAGTAATTTTTCCAAATAAAAATTACGAATGCTTAAGTGTATTCACGTAATGCTTCTGTACAATGCACGAAATGATTCGTAGACATGGTTCGAATAGAATCGTACATGGTATTTTATTTACAAAATCTTTTGTACAATTCACGAAATCATTCGTAAACATAGTACTTACCCGGCTTAACGGGGGAGGGGAAATAGACCCCTCCCGTACGATTTTGTTCTTGTCTCAACTCAATCTTCACGCTCCAGCTTTTTGTCAAACCTTATATGAAACTCAAACTCACCCATTTTTGACACTCACAGTACATTATTTATATTACTTTGGAAATTTGATAAAAAAGTGTTAATAATTATGAAGAATACCTTAGGCGGAACTGTTTACACATTACAATGTTAAATTAAAAAAGTTAATCAGAAAAATATATATAATGTAAGAAAACTAATTCAAACCTACCAGTATTTTATTATTATTTAATTATTATTTGATTTCAAGATTTATACTAACACCGTTCGCTCTGTTCAAAATGAATAATTACTATTTAACTGTTTATGATTTATTTAAACAAAAAAACTTTCTTATGTAGGTATACCTACACTTTTTCACTTTTAAACACTTGCACGCTTGAAATATAAACGACAATGACTTAGCTTCGTTGCTTTCAAATTTAACATGGAGGTTGTTTTTGATATAATTGCAAAATATTTGTAATTCTACGAAAATATTTGTAATTGCAAACAAATAATGACATACATTTACTGCAGCAGGTATATTTCGAAAAAATTCAAATTTACGATTATTTTGGTAAATTTACAAATTTTTTGTAATTTGACGAAACTATTGGTAATGGCTATACAAAACAGAAAGAAAATAAGGCGTTTAGAAAAGTATCATATTACTTTAGTAGAATCAACGATTTTTTTCGTAAGTACATAATACTAAAATTTTGTAAAGCTAATTTTACGAAAGCACTTCCGTTTATTTTACGAAGCTTTCGTAACACGTGGTATTTTACATCTTATTTTTGCTACGAAATATTCGTTCTATTTACTAAATTTCGTACAATGAACGAACAAAAGTTTTATGAAAGTGTTTCGTACAGATTTTACTAAAGTTTTGTTTTTTTGGTGTAGTGGCACTTGCCTTTTTTTATTGTGCCTGCAAATATTGTACATCGGCCAAACAATATTTACTTTATTGAATTTTTTCCTGTCTGTGAAAGAAGAATTTTGTTTCTGAAACTGGAACAGCGGCTGGGTGGGAGGTGAACGCATATACATACGTACACAAAAATATGGGGAATATTTTATTCAACAGTTCGCTTATGTTTTTTATACCCCATTCCATAGAATGGGTATATTGTATTTGGTGTGGAGTTTGTAACATAGAGAAATAATACCGTTAGGTATAGAAAAGTATATTGTATATTCTGACTCAGAATCAAAAGCCTAGTCGATTAAGCCATGTCCGTCCGTCCGTCCGTCCTACATACGGACTCTCTAGAGGTCGCAATTTTTGAGCTAGAAAGCTGAAATTTGGTATATATAATCTTTGGTTCAAGAGTAAGGCTAAGTTCTTGAACCGGTAAAATCTGCCCTCAAACACGCCCACAATCGCCGTTTTTGATGAACAACCTCAATTTAATAAAATAAAATTATGTTTTTTGCACAGTTACGATAAAAGCATAACGCAACAATTTTGCACACGTAAGCTTTAGGTAAACCTTCTTCCAATCAAATAAAAATATCTCAGTTTGGGCGTCGCTGACGCCCATTTTTCATACAAAACCATCAATATAGTTTTTATAAAATAACAATTGTTATATTAAAGCGAAAAACATTTTACTTTGTGAGTATTACTCGCACATAAACATCTTGTGTATGAAATCAAAAAATTTGATTTTAGGCGTGGCTGACGCCCACTTTTCATTAGAAACTATACAAAAATTGTTTTTGTAAATAAACGGTATTTATAATGAGTCCGCAAGCCAAAATTTTGTGTCTCTTAATAGAAACTAAGAGGTTTGTGTATGAAAAGAAATTTTTGAATTTTGGGCGTGGCTTACCCCCACTTTTCATGAAAGAACGAAAAACGTAGTCTCAAAAATTTAAGGCACTTCCAATATTTAATTTAAACTTTTTTCCCTTCCGTTCGTTGTTTGAGAAATATATCTTTACATTTTCTTGTGTACATTTTTTCAATACGAACACTTTTAAAGGCGTGATTTTGATATAATACCTTTGTTCAGGTAAGATTGTTTAAAAACTACTCGATTCAGCTGTAGTTTTACACATATGCCTAAATACTGATCAAAGCACAATTAGTGCTTCAAATTTTTAAGACACGCCCACTTTTAAGGGGCGTTTCCGTCAAAAGTTGTACAATGCATTAATTTTTTAACGTTTTTTAACTATCGGTCGCAGTTTTGAAGTAAACAGATGAACACTTGGATTTATATTACTTGGTTACGTAGCAGAGTGTGGTCCAAGAATTGTTAAAAACACCCATAATCGCTATTTCCATTCCAAATCTAAATTTTAAAAATTTAAGTTTTGTCTTGTTTTGTTCAAATCGACCATCAAGAATAAAATTGAATGTCACTGAGCTCATAAAAATTGCCTTGGCAGTAAAACGTTTTAACTTTGGGCGTGGCGCATGCCTTTTTTATTGCGCCAGCACTAATTGAACATCACACCGCACAAAATTAATGTTATTAAATTTTTTTCTGTCTGCTTAAGAAGAATTTTGTTTCTGAAACATCGGCTGTTTGCGGGAGGCAGACGCATACACATACAAAAATATAGGGAAAAGGGTATCCAACAGTTCGTTGCAAACGTACTGTAGCTCTCGCTTATGTTTTTTTTTCAATTCGACATCAGCTGTTCGTTTTCATACCTTATATTTTTTGTTTAGATCCCAAAACCTTATTTAGTTTTTCTTTTCCTTCGCCTTTTGATAATTTCGCCCTACTGTCAATTTATTACAATTTATCTGGTTTTTTGGCTACCTTCATATCAATTTAAAGAGAAAAGCGTCATTTTGGTATTGTTAATCGCGCTAACCTTTTTTTTGCTTAAGGTTTATTGTGATAGCAGGTCATTCTGCTCCAGTTCAATGATTTAGTTTATTCGTAAAAAAAAGGTTTATTATATTGTTAATAATTGAAACACAATTATTTTAATAAATGCTTTTTTCGTAGAATAATTTTAATTTTGAAATAAGTTGTGGTCGAAAAGTTAGTATTCTATTGGAATCCAAACAATTTTTATAAAAAAATTATATACAGCTTTTCCATCAAACGTTTTTTCTTTTGTTAATTTCAAGAGCCCAGGCATTTAAAGTTCAGGCGAAACTTCTTTGACATTATTTGTTCGTTAATCTTTTATATTTAAAGAGAACAAGAGCATTGAAATTCGTGCGAATCGGTCTCTTTACATATAAAACTGTAACGAAACAAACGATGTCGAATTAATCAAAATAAAAATGAGCTTAACCCGAAATTATCAAAAAACCAAATAATAAAATCGAACAAAACTTAAAACGATATAAGCAGAAGACTTATAATTTTTTTTCCAAAACAAACGCAAACCTAACAAACGAAAAATTAAACAACTAAAATGCGAAATAGCGAAAAGCAAATACAAGTCGACTCGACTTCAACTTCACGACCTGCTGCGCTGCAAAACAACAACAGACCAAAATGGCAGACATGATTTTTGTTTGAGTTCAGTGCTACACATTGTATACGTGTATGCTGCTTTGTGATCTACTTTTTTTGGCATTTACTTTGACATTGCTGCGTGCTACTGCTACTGCTACACCATTGTGCCGTTTTTGTTGGTTGAAACTTGATATAGTTGCCTGGCTCTTTCTGCAGGTATTAAGCTCTTTCATTGTGTTGTTGTTGTTATATTTTGTGTATGGATTATGTGTTTGAGATTGAATGAATTCTATTGTTGTTGTTGTTACTATTGATGGCCGTGTCGTAAAGTATGTTAGTTTTAATGTTTGTCTATCATTTAGTAAATTAGAACTTAGATAAATAATACCTACTGTGATAATCAATGTCTGTTTTCTGGTCTCAGTATTTCTGTTAATTAATTTATTTATTTTGTAAGTTCTTTCTTTTTGTTTAATGTGTCTTGTGTAAAACAATACAATCTAAAATCTAAATTCAATATTAAATGTAAAATTCAACAATTTCATATCATAAAAAAACCCCTGAAGAAGTCGCGAAAAATCGACGAAACGTTGGGATAAGATGGAATAAACTTGTTTTATTTGCATTTGTAAAAAAATTGACCAAAAAAGCCTACATACTTAAACAATCAATCTACAGATAAATTAAAGAATTGGTCACATAATAAATTCACATTTAGTAAATTGTTTGGTTCTTGTTTGTATGCTTTGTAAATTTCGAATTCTTCGGTGGCATCGAGTATTCGCCTTTTTTTACAAAGGTGAAGGGGGGTGCAGTTTTTATCAAATATGTGTATTTGTGGTTCTCATCGATGAGGTGCTGGGCAAAGTTCGATATTTTGTTGGGTTTGGGCTTATGTTCTTTAAATCTTTCTTGAAAAGATCTGCCGGTTTGACCGATGTAAAATTTGTTGCAATCATCGCAGTTGAGTTTATATACTCCTGTATGTTTTTTAATGTTTTCTTGTGTTTTCGATTTTAATATGTTTTGTATGTTACTGTTTTTTTTTTTAATGATATATTTCTATTGTGTTTTTTAATTTCGTATTGTAAAGTTTGTGGTAGCAGGTTGGTAAAATTAATTGATGTGTATGTGTTATTATTTGGTCTATTTATTGTGTTATTGTTCGACTTTCTTTTCTTTTTTGTGAGTAATTTATCTATTATTTTTGTATTGTATCCATTCGCGTGTGCAATTTGTTTTATTGAGTTGAGTTCGGTGTTGTAATCGCATTTGTAGATAGGAATATTTATAAGCCGATTTATAAATGCTACCATTTTTTGAGAATGTGGGTGGTGTGAATCTTTATGTTGGTATAGTTATGTCTGTTGTTGTTGGCTTCCTGTGTATTTCATATTTTAATTTGTTGTTGTGTTTAGTGATGGTTAAGTCTAGGAAATTTATATTATTATTACTTTCTATTTCTGTAGTTACTTTAATTTTTTTATTTATGTTGTTTCTATATTTAGTTAAAATGTCTATTTGTCTCCATCGAATATAACGAAGGTGTCATCTACATATCGGGAATATGAAATGATTTTATGCTTTTGTGGGTTGAGTGTTGATAAAATGTATTTATTTTTATAATGTTTGAGGTAGATGTCTGCCAATAATCCACTTAAAGGTGATCCCATCGCAAGTCCTTCTGTTTGTGTGTATTATTCGTTGTTGAAGATGAAGTAATTTTGTCAAAGTATTGCTTTTAGTAAATGTATTAGTTCGTTTATTTGTTGCCTATTGTATTTGCGGTTATTGTGAGATTTTCTTTGAGTATTTTTATAGTTTCGTCTAAAGGTATGTTTGTGTACCTACATATTGGTGACATCAAAGGGTATTAGTTTGTAGTTGGGTAATATGTTATGTAATTATTTAATCCGTTAATGAACTAACGTTAGAACTTACAACTATTAACATTTTTTTTTTTTGATTATAATGTACAGTTAAATTGAAAAAAAATTAAAAAAGTTTTCTTTAAATATTTTTCTTTTAAAATTATCGTTTACTGAAGAAACTAAGAAATAATATTTGTTGAAGACTGAAATCAGTTGATTTAAAGGGCTGTTCGCACCATAATTAGTTCTACTGAATATCGGACAAAGAGGCAGTTGTATTCTTATTCTAGTTCTACTGAAACTAAAATTTAGACGACACAAAGCTGATGGAGATATTATTGATCCATTAAATAACTTAACGATAAAACAAAATTACAGATATTGTCTATGTTTCGATAATAAAGGAAGATTTATTAGAAGGAGTCTTTGAGCATAAGGAGGTAACGAAGGTCTTTGGGACCACGGAAGATAGCGAAGACAGAAGCGCATGAATCTTCTTTAGATACCCTCTAGTCTGTTTATGTGTACTGTATAATATGGTGCCCATATTACGCAGCCATATTCAAGTACTGGCCTGACGAAAGATATGTAAAGAAGCTTGAGAACATAAGGATCACGAAAATCACGAGAAAAGCGTTTTATGAATCCGAGAATTATATTTGCTTTTTTAACAATATCCTTATAGTGGTCTGTGAATGTCAATTTAGTATCAAGAATAATACCAAGATCGGAAAAAACCGAAAGCTTACATAAAGAAGATGAATCTATCGAGTAATTATAATTTATAATTTTTTTTCGTGTAAAGCACATTGTTCTACTTTTGTCAATATTCAACCAAAGTCGGTTTGTATTGCACCATTCCCTAAATGTATGTAGATCTTCTTGAAGCTGATTACACTCATTTATTGAGCTTATTTTTTTGAAAATCTTTATGTCATCGGCAAATATTAAAATATAGGAGTTTTTTATTATTGAAGTTACGTCATTTATATATAAAACAAATAATAAAGGGCCTAAGTGACTTCCTTACACTGGAATCAACGTAAAATTGATCTGAGTGCGCATTTCTAAAAGTAACACTGTAACATATATACTACTTAAATAAGACGAAATTCACAGTAGAAACTTGTCATTAAATCCTAAAGCCTTTAGTTAATGGGTTAAAGTTTTATGGCACAATTTATCAAAGGCTGTACTGAAATCTGAAAACACACAGTCTACTTGATTCCGTTTTTCAAAGGATTCAAAACAGTAGGATGTAAAGTTGAAAAGGTTTGTATTGTGACGGTTGACTTATTTTGGACACAACCATGTTGATTGTCACAAATCATAGACTTACAATTGAAGGACAAGACATTACATAATGGACTCAAACAGTTTTGGAATAACAGAGAGTTTCTATAGGTCTGTAATTCGAGATGTCGTTTTTTGACCCTTTTTTATGCATTGGTGTTATAAATGCATTTTTCCATATTTTTGGAAAGATAGAACTCTCTAGAGATTTGTTGAATATAATATGAAGAGGATAAGATAATTTAGAAACACATTTTTTTAATACACAAGATGGTACACCATCAGGACACTGTGAACAATTGAATCTTCACATATGGTTAAATTCAGTGAATTCAGGTGCAAAAAATTTTGGGTCGGAAAGAACGGATCGGAAGTTAGAGAACGGCTTGGCACTTCAAAAGCATCATATTTCTTTGGAGTTATGACTGGTAGCGTTATTATAGGTCATGAAGTTTCAGAAAATTATTGGTGTCTGTTTCAACTCCTCTTCAATTTTTATAATATAGGCAGAGTAAAGAGTGTTGTAATAATCAACAAACATTTATTTCAGTACAGAGTAATTTCTGAAATCACCATCAGCTCTCGTTATACTGAATTTATTCCATGCCTTATTTCTTTTATTTTTTAAGTTTTTTAAATGATTGTCAAACCATAGGGGAGTTTTTAGATTGTAGCAAGATTTGCGTACTGGTGTAGTTTCATAAAAACAGTCAAATAGAGTTCTATAAAAGTTAAGACACATTTCAACAATGTTACGATTCAAGAGAATTTGATTCCAGTCAACATTACATAATAAATTAACAAGTTGATTAAAGTCACATTTCTTAAAGTTGAACTCTAGTTTTTCATTTGAACTGTCAGGTATATTGCATATACATTTACATAAAGTGATACATTAAATGCACAATGGTGTCGGTCTTCATCTACTAATATGACATCGGCGGGAGTTACAGCTATATCAGCGTTTAATGTTTCCGTGAAAAATATCAAATCCAGCGTTTTGTTAAAGCGGTATTACAACTCCATTGAATTGATTAAGGCCGCATGAGGCTAGACCATCGATGACTAGAAACTCAATTATAGAGGTTGGGTTAGCGGGAGAAACATTGTTGAAATCTGTTGGTTTTGTACAGTTCAGGTTCGGGAGATTAAAATCACCAACGACTAAGAGCTCATCACTTGGTTCCATTTTCTTGCGAATGTTTTCAATACAGTTTATGTAATTTTCGTAAACACTGCTTATTGATCTTGGAGGTATGTATACTGAGATTATGTAAAGGTAGCCAGTTTCTATTTTATTTTTAACACATATAATTTCGACGTCAGAATTATGGAAAGCATCAACCAGAGTGCAAATTAAGCAGTTTTTGATTGCCAATATAATACCACCCCCGACTGTCTCCAAATCGTTTGAGTGGTGTCTGTCTCTTCTGAACACTTGGAAGGTTGCATCGAAAAGTTCGGTCATGTGGGACATTGTTGATGTTTTTGTAGACCGCGTTGGTCTTTGTCCGTAGCTCATTGACGTTTTGGTAGTAAATTAGAATTTGTTGGAGCCGCTTCTTCGATGATATTGCATTGTCTGGGTCTCTCGAAAAGGGTTACGAGGTAAGACCTTTAGATTTTGTTGTTTGTTCTCAAATTCATGTATTACTATCCCAACCGACCAAAACGATGTCGAGTTGAGAAGATGGAAAATAGAGTCTGAAACTCTTACTTTAAACGGTGCGTATTTTGAGTAGTTACGTTGAATCATTTTCTCAGCTTTTATTATCGCAGATGTACGAATATCTAACTTATTTGAAACAAAGTTTTTTATATCGGAGGCGTTTGTTGAAGGAGCAAGTTTAGATATAAATATTGTTCGATGACCTTCTACTTATTTTAATCCAAAAGAGATTGGTGATATTGAGTGGCTGATATTAATTGGAAGAAGTGAAGATGATGCTACGATTGGTAGTAATGCTGATGGACAATTTGATGGTGTTGTGAGTTGTAGTGGTGACACAAGTGATGTTGATGAAGCAGTTTGTGCGGTTGAAGGGATGGAAGTGTTTGAATAAATTGTGGCGAAGATGCAGATATAGAATGGGACATAGTAGCCTTCTTCGTTGAGGGATTAGGTTCAAATGATTCTTTATCAATTTCGTCGATTTTTCGCTTTAAAGATGTTGTATCTGTCATTTGAATTACGTCATTATTGGGTTCTGCATTACACATTGTAGGAGAAGAAATACTATCAACTTTTTCGGTAAGGTGAAGTAATTGTGCGTGTAGTTTTTCAAGGTTCATTCTGTTTTGTATTACATCGCGAGTAATTTTTGTGAACGCGAACGGATCGCACTCATCGCAGAAATAATGAAAAGATTTTCTATCCTTGAAAAGCTTTACAGTGCCATATGGAGCGTCAATACAAGCTACATAAAATGATCTTCTACAGTTGCCATGACATATTATTGAGTCGATCAAATAGTCGGCGATTTTTTTCACATATTTTGCAAGCAGACATTTTTAGTCAATTTTTTCGTCCTTTTCTTTTTTGAGCAGTATAAAAACCACTTACAGGATAAAGTAGTAAAATGTGTTAAAAATGGTTTGTGTATTAGATAGATGGAGGATAACATAGTGCGTTCTGTCAATTCAATGTTTATTTCTCGGTATATAGATGTAGACGTTGAATTTATTTGTATTGCCAAGAGAAAAAGTCAAGAATTTTTTAATGTAGAATCGATAAAACTACTGCCAGAACATGTACTAAAATTGTACTCACCGGGACAAAGATGGGACAAAAACTCAAATAGTTTTAGGTTATCCAAAATAGGCTTAGTCGTGAAAGTGCAAGTCTCCGATGTGATGGTGGGCGGGTCGGAGAGCAACGTCAGGGTGCCGGGATGACGATGCAAAAATAAAGCAGCTTTGACGAAGAGAGAGAGATGTTAATGTTGGGTACAGGAAGTTAGCCCCCCATTTTTAGAATTTCAAGATTGTAAAAGTTGCTCTGAGTTGTTCTAGAATTGTTCTACAATGTTCCAAGAGTATAGGTTGTTCTAGTTGTTCTTAACATTGTTCGCAATTTATATTTCCGAAATACAATTTGTAAGACGTAAGAGGCACGGAGTGGAAAAAGGCGACCAAATAAAATGGCAAAAGCGATGCTTCTCTTGTAAAATCCTTATTGCAACTGATCCTAGTTTAAAGTTATAATACACTACAGTTCTCATTTTTCATAATCAAATACAGTATTGTATATAACAATAAGCTGTGCAATCGGACGATCTTCTTATTATATCGGATTATAAAAGTTGTCATAGAGAAACACAATGTTTATGTAAATCTTAAATTAGCAAATTGAGATGAGAGCATATAAAAATACAAAATACTTGGATATAGGGTATTCTTGAACTTATATTATTTAAGATAAATATTTCTTACAACTCCACTCTCTTTTCGATTTTTTTTATTTAAACAGCACATAGAAACGATCTTATACAACTTCCAATAAATATACTTAAAGAGATTTTGTATAAATAATTTGTCATTAATTTATATTCCACAATTAATATTATTTTCGAATAGTATTTAATATACTTGAAATTATGGATATGTACATTGATTTTTCAAAAAATACATGCAAATTTGAAATGTCCTTCACAATAAATAACATTAAGCAATAAATTTGGAGAAAAATACAAAAAACATTTAAACGATTAAACCTGTGCCAATAAGTTAAAACAGCTTAAGTACATTTTTATCATTTTTCAGTATGATCAAACAAAGTTTTGCTAACTGGTTTTTGAAAACTTTTTTGGTGATTACTAAGAAAGTTTTGGTGCTAGACTAGTGAAATTTTGTTTGTGGACACATGCTTGAACTACCCTTAAAATGCATTTTTATTTTTTGTTAAAAAATTGCTACAAAGTTTATAAAAAGGTGTTTTTTGAACTTAAGCTTTTTCAAAAAAATCGTTTAGGATTAAAACATCAGCTTATGTGACATAAGATGTTTTAAAAAAAATTATTTGTAATTTAAGACTCTTATTTTCACTTAAGCTTTATCAAAAATATGTTAAAAACTTCAAGTAACTACATAAGCTGTTAATAATTATTTAAGTGAAAACACAACTTTTGAAAATGATTTTTTATTTTTATTGGACGATTTTAAGTTCAAGTTTTGTTTTTTAATATCTTTTCAACTTAAGAAACAAAACATAAATTATCAATTTTATCAAAAGGTTTTAGGTAAAGTCTTTCACAATTTGTAGTTCTTAGGAGCAAAAGGAATAGAAAGATGCTGGTCTTAAACTTGTATTCTAAAATATAACGTTAATAAAAACAGTATTTTTAAATTTAATTTTCATCTTGACTTTCATCATCAGTCAAATCCGGATGAATATCTTTTATTTCATCAGATTTTAGATTCAAATAGAAGTCGTGGTATGATTTTTCAATAACGGGAAGTAGTTGTAACAAGTCTTTTTTCTTTTCATTGCTGATGATATTAGGGCCGGAATAACAAACTGGAATTTCATCAACGTCAACGGCATTCTTCCCTCGCTTTTTTATGTTAAGATGTTGAAATTCTTCATTTTCATCCAGGCTTGTTTTGTATTGAATAATTCCAAACTCTTTGCTAAAACGCAACCATTTAACATCTTGCCAAACAATTTTTTTCTTTTCTTCAGATGTTTTACGCCAAACTAACTTTTCCTTTGCCGTTTTAGCAAAGTCGAGGAAGTCTGTACGGGTCATTTCATGGACAATGAATGGTTTTTTTCCAATTGATCTTACTAATTGATACCAATCCCTTGGATGATGGATTTTAACTGAAGATCTTTTTTTTTCCTCTCAATGGCACCATGGTCAACATCACACTCCATATGAGTGTGTCCAGGCACCAACAATTTGTGGTCAATTATGTCAATGCTTGAGTTTCAAACATTGTAGCTACGTATCCATTTTTGTTTTGACCCGCACAACAATCACTATAGAATATCAGGTGTTTATTGGTGTTTGGGATTGTTCTAAGGTGCTGGAAAACACATGAAGCTATCTCATTTCCTCCACGGTTTGAAACGGATTCATCCCACATATAGCAGTAAGCTTGGTTTATTACACAGTCATGGATTGTAAGGTTGTACGTCCACAATTGTCTTTTGTAGAACGAGACATTTGTTCTCAGAAATGGAGTAGGAAGGCACTGTTGCAAGTCAAATGAGTACATTTTTATTGAATCGTCATTGCTACCTATATCCTTGTCCTTCTTCTTACTTTTGTACGCGAGGTCAGCAAGTTTATGGTATTCCTCTTGCTCTTTTCGTAATTGAAGTGTGGCTTCTTCGTCTTGTGTTCCAATTTCTATTTTCGTTTTAAGAATTTCACATCTGTGACAGGTGTCAAGCTTGGGTTTCTTAAATTTAATATTCATGGTCTTGAATATTTTTGAAAATGTTGAAATTGAAGCCACTGATTGATATTTTTCACAGTACAAACTATACATCAACGAAAGTGTCAGATCACTGTGAAAATATTTACAGGCACTATCTCTTCGGGTATAGTGAGATTCATAAGCTGGAAAAGAGTTGATATGTTCTCGGATCTCGTTTTCTATTTGTGGGTTTATTTTGTTTGAAACTCCACATCCTCGCCGGTCTGGTTCAGTCGTTGTTCCTGCTGAATTGGTCTTTTTTTCACAACTTGTTTAATAAATTGTTCCGTTTCAGACAAGGTTGACCGAAAACACTTTTGGCAAACTGGTGTTCTTTGAAGTATTGGTTTGAAAATTTACGATTTCTTGGGTTCGTAGGATGTTTTGCGTTCCTTGTTGTCTTAGTGTCGGAAACAATAATGAGCCCGCATGCGTAAGCGTGTCGCAGATTGTATTTTCCTAGCACCCAATACTTTTGAAAAATATTTTTCTGGTCTTCTTCAGAAATTTTTGTCTTACACTGCATGCGACAATCTACTAGTGGCTTAAATTCTCTGGCTTTAATAGCTTTGCCGGAATTTGTTGTGTAGGCTCTTCCGGTATTTCGTTTTGTTTTCCTTGTGGCTTTGTTTTCTTTTACAAGTTCACCTTGGTCTTCGGGTATAAACACTTCACAAACACTGTTACTCACCGAAATTTCCGCATCATCACATAAGTTTTTTTCCAAAAGAACTATGGCTTGCCTTGTGTCTTCGCTGATATTACTGTTAGTGTTGATGCTTTGTGAGCTTGGAGAAAAGTCAAGATCTTTAAAGCTGTCATCATCATCGTCATAATTAAAAATTGAAAAATATCGAGATATACTTTCGACATCAAATTCTACTCCATGGTTATAAGATGATGCTGTTTCATTAACAACTGGACTTTCAAAACATTCAGTATCTTCCAAATAATTCCATTTCAAAGGCATTTCAGCTATGTTCAAGAAATATCATCATTTTATTTATAACGTCTCGTACTAGATAATTTTCTCGCTAGGATTGAGAAACTCACCTTTTTTATCTTTCATTATAATGTCACTCTGAGCGTTAATTGCCTTTGGGTATCTTTCCTTTCCTCATTGCCATGAAAAGTATCTTTTGTGATCTGTTCATCCTTCGATTTGTTTAATCTATGTTTTATTGTTAATGATATGGACGCAGTTTGCAGGAACCGAACTAACAAAAATAAAATATTAGTTGGGCCAATTTTTTAAAGGAGCAGCTTACCATTCAACAAATTTATTACAACTGATTCTATTTGTAAATTCACTTGTTAAAAAAGAACAAAATACTATTTGGGTAAATTTTTTTAAAGAAGCAGCTTACCCTTCAACAAGATTCTAACAACTGATTCTACTCTCAAATTCACTTAATTCCCTCTAAAAACATCCGTTACTTTCGTAAAAATAGCTTAGGTCGTCTTAAGCGAACAGTTTTGTGGCTATTTAAAATAGCAAAATAGCTTGTGTGAACTTAAGCTATTTCAAAAAAAAGGTTTTGGTTCAAAACTAATTTTTTTGAAATGGCTTATGTCGATATAAGCAGTCAAATGATTTGATATTGCGTAAGTTTAAAATAACTAAGGTAAACGTAAGCGATCATTTCATCTGATTTTCACGAGGAGTAAGCGCTTATCTAACGACTTAAGCCATTACAAAAAAAATATTTTTGTTTTGGTTTTGATTGATTTGGGTTCAAGAGATAGATAAGCCGTTTTGCAAATGCATTTTTTGTCCATATAAACAAAAGCTCCTTTGATGTTTTTAAAATTTAACGGCTTTTTTGTATCGTAGAGCAATGGGACCCAGACTAAAATAAAGATAAACAAACTGGAAAGCCTGAGAACTTAAAAGAACGATTTTCGCTTATGTCGACTTAAGCTCTTTTAACTTATTACCACAGAAACATCGATAAATCACGTAATAAATACATACGAATTTGTACATTTTTCATATTAAAAATCTTTGTTTTGTGTTTACAGACAATAAACATATTAAATTGAAATACGTTAAAAACATTTCAAATATCTTTAATTTGTTTTAAAAATTGATACGCTGAGCTTAATCATTCGATTATGTATGGTTTCATGTTTTCAGGAGATGCTACTCCCTCATACCGTGTTCTTGAAATCTGTAAATTTTCTAAGTCCTTCATTAGATATCTGTCGTTTGGGAATGCTTTTATAACTTGAAATGGCCCTTTAAATTTGGCCAACAATTTTTTATTTACACCAGGTGTATTAATGACATTTTTAATCATAACTTTATATTGATAAGGCTGTTTATGATGTTTGTCAAAATAAACTTTGTTTGCTTCCTGGCTACGAACAGTCTTCTCAGCTGCTTCTTGCCTGACCAAATCTAAATTCCTAGCTTCCTCTGAACATACATACTTTTCGAGATAATCACGAATATTGTCATTGATATCACCCCCCTGCCAGATTCCAAAAAGCAAAGCTTGGTGTAAAACCAGTACTTTTTTTCTCAAAATTGTTAAGCGCGAATTCTACTTTTCCTAAGTCTTTTGTCCAATCACCCGGATCTAACTCACTTTGTCTAGCCAACATTGCGGTTAGGCTCCTATTTTTACGCTCTATCTGACCATTTGACTGGGGCGAACTAGTTCCTACTTTGATATGTTGGACATTATTCTTTATGCAAAAATCAGAAAATTCTTCCGACGTAAATCAGCTTCCACGGTCAGACACAATGCGCAAAGGTTTACTGTAGCTTGAAAAATACGACTCTAAACTTTTGATTACTTCGATAGTGCTAGTTCCCTTGACCGGGTATAACTTGGAAAATTTTGAAAATCGATCTACGACTAAGAAAATATGCTTTTTTATGTTGCGCGTAAAAGATGGCGATGGACCATAATGGTCGATATGGATGCTATCGAAAGGCTTGCCACCTTTTTGCCTGTCGGTGGAGGAAAATGAATACATTTAAGACAGCTACTTATATAATTTTTGATTTTCAAATCGATCTACGACTAAGAAAATATGCTTTTTTATGTTGCGCGTAAAAGATGGCGATGGACCATAATGGTCGATATGGATGCTATCGAAAGGCTTGCCACCTTTTTGCCTGTCGGTGGAGGAAAATGAATACATTTAAGACAGCTACTTATATAATTTTTGATTTTCAGTTTCTTAGCCGGAAACCAATAAGTCTTTTTCAGAAAGTCTTGCACTTTTCTACACCTACATGGCATAACGCATCGTGATGAGTTTGAATTACGTTTCTTTCCATATGTGATGGTACATAGAAAAAAACTTTTTTATTTATTTTTCGATAAACAAGGCCATTAATTAATTCGTAAGATGAACTCTCTCTTTCTTCTAACATCTTAACCAAACGCCGAATGGATTTATATTTTTTTGCGATGCAGTCAGTGCATGCTCAAAAGACTGCTTCGGATATCAGCAAAACGTTGTGAGACCTACTGAGAGCATCAATATGACTCATCTTATTACCATCTCTATGCTCAATTGTATAATCAAATTCTTGCAATTCTAATGCCCACCGCGAGATTCTCGGCTTCAAAAGTTGTTTATTAAGCGTCAAGGTTAACGACTTACAATCGGTGACAATCTTTAATTTGATACCAATGAGATATTTATATTGAAACGTCTTAAAGCATAAGTTATTGTTAAGGTCTCCAGCTCATACGAGTGGTACTTAGACTCTTGAGCAGTGGCGCGTTTAGAAAAAAAGAATATAGGGTGAAATAATTTGTCATCTTGACGTTGGAGCAAAACTGCACCGAAACCAAAAGCGCTCGCGTCGCAGTGAAGATTCGTCTGTGCACTAGGATTATAAATGCTCAAAACTGGTGCATTGATAAGCTTTTCTTTTAAGGTTTCAAAAACCAAAAGTTTTTCTTTTCCAAACGAGAACTTTGCATCTTTTTTCAGAATGCCTTATAAAAGTTTAGCAAGAATAGAAAAATCTTGTATAAATTTTCTAAAATATTAGCAAAGCCCTAAAAACGAATGCAATTTTTTTTATGTTTGAAGGAGCTGGAAACTCCATTACAGCGCGTTTACCTTCTGCATTTGGTCTTATACCACTAATTAAAACTTTATAGCCTAAATAAGTTATAGATTCATGCAAAAACATGCATTTATCAAAACGAAATTCTTAATTATTTTGACGTGCTATTATAAAAACTTGATGCAAAATCTGAAAATGTTCCTCTTTTGTTGCCGTTCCTACCAACAAGTCATCGAAATATATTCGCAGTTTGAAGGAACGAATAAGATTCTTAAACATTTGTTCTATAAACTGCTGGAAAACAGCAGGCCCGTTTTTAAGTCCACATGGAACAACAAGATATTCGAATTGGCCTCGAGGGGTCACAAACGAAGTATACTGAATGGATTCATCAGACATTTTAACATGTTGAAAACCACTCTTCAAATCAAGCAACGTGAAAAACTGTTTTCCTCTTAAGCCATCTAACATATCTTCAATTAAAGGAATGGGAAAATTATTTTTTAATGTAATTTTATTAAATTGCCTATAATCGATGCATAAACGCAACTCACCCGACTTTTTTTGTAGCCAAAACTAATGGTGACGCATAAGGCGAGTTACTTTCGCGAATTATTTTCTTTTCTAAAAGCTCGTCTAAGATTTTTTGGAGTTCAATTTTAATTTTCTAGGCGCGCAGTTAAAAACACTTTTTGTATCAGTTAAATTAATTTGCATTTTTATTTCTTTTTCGTCGATTGAATTTAAAGTACTATTCATATAGTTACTATGAATAGTACTTACTATAATAGTGGTGTAACTCTATTTTTTCAAATATGGATTTCTTTGCACCATCGGATCACTTTTTCAAATACCTTTCAGTACAATAGTGAATCTACTCCAAATATCCAGTATATTTTATATAATAAAAGATTTTCGTTTTTAAAGGGACATTTAAGGCATTATATTCATTACTAGCCTTTACCCGCGGCTTCGCTCGCGTTTCAGCTGATCAAGAAGTAGACTGTATCGTAATCTAGCTTCTTCTTCTTAAATAGCTTTATAATTTAATACCTATATTTAACCGTGATAAAAAGTAGCCAATATGCTATTCCCGACTATAATCTATCTCTGTGCTAAATTTAATTCAAATCCGTTCAGCCATTCTGGTGTGATTTCAAAAATTAAAACAAATCTATCCCACGGGAACCATACATTTTACCGGGATAAAAGTAGCCAATATGCTATTCCAGACTATAATCTATCTCTGTGCCAAATTTCATTCAGATGAGTTCAGCCATTTTTGTGTAATTTCAAAAACTACAACAAATCTATACCACGGGAACCTTACATTTTACCGGGATAAAAAGTAGCCAATATGCTCTCACTGTGCTAAATTTCATTCAATCCGTTCAGCCAGTCTGGTGTGATTTTAAAAATTAAAACAAATCTATCCCACGGGAACCATACATTTTACCGGGATAAAAAGTAGCCAATATGCTATTGTAGACTATAATCTATCTCTGTGCTAAATTTCATTCAGATCCGTTCAGCCAGTCTAATGTGATTTCAAAAATTAAAACAAATCTTTCCCACGGGAACCATACATTTTACCGGGATAAAAAGTAGCCAATATGCAATAGACTATAATCTATCACTGTGCTAAATTTCATTCAGATCCGTTCATCCATTCTGGTGTGATTTCAAAAATTAAAACAAATCTATCCCAAGGGAACCATACATTTAACCGGGATAAAAAGTAGCCAATATGCTATTCCAGACTATAATCTATCTCTGTGCTAAATTAAATTTAGATGAGTGCAGCCATTTTTGTGTAATTTCAAAAACTAAAACAAATCTATACCACGGGAACCTTACATTTTACCGGGATAAAAAGTAGCCAATATGCTATTCCAGACTATAATCTATCACTGTGCTAAATTTCGTTCAGATCCGTTCAGCCATTCTGGTGTGATTTCAAAAATTAAAACAAATCTATCCCACGGGAACCATACATTTTACCGGGATAAAAGTAGCCAATATGCTATTCCAGACTATAATCTATCTCTGTGCTAAATTTCATTCAAATGAGTTCAGCCATTTTTGTGTAATTTCAAAAACTAAAACAAATCTATACCACGGGAACCTTACATTTTACCGGGATAAAAAGTAGCCAATATGCTATTCCAGACTATAATCAATCCCTGTGCTAAATTTCATTCAGATGAGTTCAGCCATTCTTGTGTAATTTCAAAAACTAAAACAAATCTATCCCACGGGAACCATACATTTTAACGGGATAAAAAGTAGCCAATATGCTATTCCAGACTATAATCTATCTCTGTGCTACTGCTACTGCTACACCATTGTGCGCAGCCAGTTTGTCGCTCAGTTAAAACGAAACAAAACTAACGCAATTACTATGACTTTTTCACAGAAGATGTCAGTTCTAAACTGCAGTCTTCTGTCGCAATGCGTCGCGTGCTGAAAGCTGAAGTTCAAGTGCGGTTTGAGAAAAATGTAGCACAGTGCCCTACAGTGCAGCTCCACCTTGTGCGGTCTTACCTTAAAAATCTTTTACAAAATCAAAAAAAAAAAAAAAATCAGTTTTTTTACTGCTCCGTTACAGCTCCGATACATTTGGAAAGAAATATTGTACATACATAATATAAAACCTATAGTAGGGACAAGAAGCTGATTTTAGTTACGTATTATGGAATGTTCAGAGGTTACTGCATACTGCTACTGCACCGCCAGCAAACGAAGTTTATGGAAGGAAAACACGAAATGTAGTACTTCCATGCCAAACTATGAAGTGTCAAATTAAATTGAAGGATGGCAACTATTTAGATAGATTAAAAATATGCTCCTAAAAATAAAAAAAAAAAACAGTTTTTGTACTGCCTCGGATAAAGGCAATTTTAGAGCAAATACGTGACATTAAGAACGAAATATACTTACTCGCCCAAAATATAATTCATCCACTTTCTGTCAAACTTTGAATTGTCAAATTAAATTGGAGGATGGCTAGGATATCGATTAATTAAAAATCCTCTACAAAATAAAATAAAAAAAAACTATTTTTATACTGCTCCTCAATTTTAGGGCAAATGGGTGGAATTCTGAATCAAAAATACTACCTCGCCCAAAATATAGTTCATCCACTATCTGTCAAACTTTAAATTGTCAAATTAAATTGGCGGATGGCTAGGATGTCGATGGATTAAAGGTAAGACCGCACTAGGTGGAGCTATACTGCACTACAGTTGAACTGTACAAATTCTTTGTATGGAATTTTATGACAGAAACCGCACCAAGCGGCAACGAAACTAAACTGCAGCGACACTAATCAGTAAAGTTGGTTATCTACCCAACTTTGCAGCGTCACTCCGTTTGATTGCAGCTCCATTACCACTAAAGGTAGTTCCACACTATCCCACAGTGTAATACGACATGTCAATAATGTGTGATGAAACAGGTGTATAATAGTGTGGAAACAGAATATAACAGCGCAGATCTCAAACGATTTGACATGTGTTTAGATCTGAAATATTTTGCTAGGATGAAATGTAAAACCATCACACATTCCTTCACACATTTTTTGACATGTCGTATTACACTGTGGGATAGTGTGGAACTACCTTTGGTGGCAATGGAGCTGCAATCGAACGGAGTGACGCTGCAAAGTTGGGTAGATAACCAACTTTACTGATTAGTGTCCCTGCAGTTTGGTGCGGTTTCTGTCATACAATTCCATACAAAGAATTTGTACAGTTCAACTGTAGTGCAGTGCAGCTCCACCTAGTGCGGTCTTACCTTTAATCCAATACTCTAAAATATCAACAACAACAAAACAGTTTTTGTACTGCTCGGAAGAAGGTCGGACAAGACAATTGAGTATTGTCCCATAGCCTTGTCTACGTGTGAACGCTGATTTACCTTTAATTATTATATTCACCTAATTGACTAATTGCACTTATTTTAACTGAATTCACGGACAAAAAACCTTTTTCTGTCTCAGCATTTCATTTTTACATAATTATTCACTCAAAATTCTAGAAGCAAATCTCAGATTACAAAAATTATATGAACTGTGTTTTTCCGACTAATGAAAAATAGCATTAAGTATCCCAAGTTCGAAATTCGCAATAATGTCGAAAAACGGTAAAATTAAAATGTAATATTGTTCGAATTTCGAATTGCGTTTCGCAAGAGCAGGCTGTGAAGTGTATATAGTGTATAATTTGCAATTTTAAAATAAAAACAAAAAGATTAAGATACCTACCTAATTATGGAATTTGATTACAACTATTACAAAATTGTTGCAACGAAGGAAAATGGAAAATCGTTTTTATCTCCAGTTCCACGAATGTGGGAATCTGGTGGGAAGCTGATGTGGCCACCAAAATCAAAAAAAGAAAAGGCAATGAGGAAGCCATTGGTTCCTCCTGGAACTGAGAGCGATGGATGGACCAAACACGACTGTGTTGTCAAGCGGTCATTCATTGCAACGTACAGTGAGGCCTTGAGTGAAATTCGCCGAATGTCCGATTTAAGTGACACCACTGATATAGAGCCAGCAACACCATTGGTAACACCGTTGACGTCGAGAAAACGCACGTTTGGTGCCAGAAAAATTGTATCGACAGTGATGAATGCGGATGGTCAGAGGTCGAACTTCAATGAGGTATGTAGAAATTGTGAAATCTCAAATTATATATGAAAACCGTACATAAATTACATATTTCTTTAAGTACCTGGAACAGCTTCCTAGTAAAGTGCAAAACAATGTGCCTCGGCGCTTGTCACATTCAATCGTAGCATCACCAGTAGTGCCTCCGGTTGATTTTAATAATCTTCAAGTTATTTTTCAACCGGACCAGCAACTTGACAAACAACATTTACTCGTAGAGCAAAATACACAGGAACAAACAAAGCGCCAAACATATGTCGTGGCAGAAAATGGACAGTTAATCGCAGTTCCACCCGATGAAACCGAAGAAGGTGCTGGTGCACAGGGAATGTTTGTTGCTATGAGTGCTCAAATATCGAGACTAGAAGCCAGAGTGGAGCACCTCATTCGCATTCATGAGGAAATGATAACGAAAATAGTGTCAGGAATTCCTGCAAATCGCGGACCAACCGAAGAACACCCGGACTTTGAGTTTGAACCTATTCAAGACGTTGACCAGCTGGTGGAGCTTGAAACAAATTTGAATAATAAAGAATTTCGCAACAATTTGGTAAGCTTTTTCTTTGTTGTAAAGTACATATATTTTATAAATTCCAAACTTTTTGATATATGTATAAACCATTGCTGGAAGTCAGAAGTCATTACATAGTCTGCACCGGGTTGGGATCGAAGTACTACATGGTAAAACAACAACAACAACAACAACAACAACAACAACAACAACAACAACAACAACAACAACAACAACAACAACAACAACAACAACAACAACAACAACAACAACAACAACAACAACAACAACAACAACAACAACAACAACAACAACAACAACAACAACAACAACAACAACAACAACAACAACAACAACAACAACAACAACAACAACAACAACAACAACAACAACAACAACAACAACAACAACAACAACAACAACAACAACAACAACAACAACAACAACAACAACAACAACAACAACAACAACAACAACAACAACAACAACAACAACAACAACAACAACAACAACAACAACAACAACAACAACAACAACAACAACAACAACAACAACAACAACAACAACAACAACAACAACAACAACAACAACAACAACAACAACAACAACAACAACAACAACAACAACAACAACAACAACAACAACAACAACAACAACAACAACAACAACAACAACAACAACAACAACAACAACAACAACAACAACAACAACAACAACAACAACAACAACAACAACAACAACAACAACAACAACAACAACAACAACAACAACAACAACAACAACAACAACAACAACAACAACAACAACAACAACAACAACAACAACAACAACAACAACAACAACAACAACAACAACAACAACAACAACAACAACAACAACAACAACAACAACAACAACAACAACAACAACAACAACAACAACAACAACAACAACAACAACAACAACAACAACAACAACAACAACAACAACAACAACAACAACAACAACAACAACAACAACAACAACAACAACAACAACAACAACAACAACAACAACAACAACAACAACAACAACAACAACAACAACAACAACAACAACAACAACAACAACAACAACAACAACAACAACAACAACAACAACAACAACAACAACAACAACAACAACAACAACAACAACAACAACAACAACAACAACAACAACAACAACAACAACAACAACAACAACAACAACAACAACAACAACAACAACAACAACAACAACAACAACAACAACAACAACAACAACAACAACAACAACAACAACAACAACAACAACAACAACAACAACAACAACAACAACAACAACAACAACAACAACAACAACAACAACAACAACAACAACAACAACAACAACAACAACAACAACAACAACAACAACAACAACAACAACAACAACAACAACAACAACAACAACAACAACAACAACAACAACAACAACAACAACAACAACAACAACAACAACAACAACAACAACAACAACAACAACAACAACAACAACAACAACAACAACAACAACAACAACAACAACAACAACAACAACAACAACAACAACAACAACAACAACAACAACAGCAACAGCAGCAACAACAACAACAACAACAACAACAACAACAACAACAACAACAACAACAACAACAACAACAACAACAACAGCAACAACAACAACAACAACAACAACATTAACAACAACAACAACAACAACAACAACAACAACAACAACAACAACTTTTTTTCACAAAATCTCAAGCCCCAAGACCATTTTAACACATTAGAGCAAGTCGTGCACTTTATTTATTTTTCTTTTCTTTTTACATTTTACAGTACAAGAATTTGTGTTCCATATGCTGCCCAAAGAGTGGTCATTGCGGCGATAATGTCAGTTATAGGATTGTGGACTCAGTGTTGTCACGGAGGCTGTTTACACTTGTTTCGTGGTCAGGGGTTTCAAGAACGAAACAAAATGAGAATTTTAGCCGCTTCGTCAACGTCTTTAAGTTTTTTTTTAAAGTTGGTTCAAAGATGCGATCCAACTTATTCGGAAACCAAACTGAAGAACTTTTTTCAAAAAGTTATTGACAACTCGAAGCGGCGGTATGAATCCTCTCTCAAAGATACCCCGAAAAGAATTTCGGCCACTAAACACCTTGGCAACCCGAAACAAAAATTGAGAACGACCTCCACAAACAGCACAACAGAAACTTCAAGCCAGTCGGATAAGAATTCAGTTGCTGAGAACAATGACGTAAACTTCAGTGAAGATGGAAAAAATTACATGGATATTGATATGTATTTAAACGAGGTTAATGATGGGTCGATGCAAGGTGCTGCTGCTGCCCAAAAGGTAAAATTTAAACTTTGTTTTTTGCTTTTTAATGCCATTTATTTTTTTTTAGATATGTTCGTTTGTAAAATCAGAACAAATAGGGTTTGATGAAACCGGGGCTCGATTAAAAAACAAAAAGAAGAGGAAGCCGAAACGAATTTGTTTCCAAAAAGATATAAAATAAACATTGTATTGATGTAGATGCTTTTATATTCAGAAAAATAAAAATTTTTTTTAATACACAAGTGTTATATGAATATCGGTTTTTTTAATTTTAGTTTTTTTTACAAAGTGTGCAGTAAAGGAATGAAAACTTGCGTGTGTCGATAAATCGACCGAACTAATTTACATTTCACGTCTGCCATGTAAATAATTTTTTTTTCTTTGTTTGCTAAATTTAAAGAAAGATCCGCGCAATATATATTTAATCGTTTTGACTCAATAGGAATTAGAAAAAAATTTGATTTTTCAGTTATTTCTGTGCAGCACAATTTTACTTTACATTTTACAGGTTGGGTTTTGCTGTAAATGATGTTAAGTATACAAAAAATTTTACATTCCTTCGTTAAAATCCAACGATTTGCCGAATCAGTGCCCAAGCTGAATTCTTTAAATTGCACTTTTGAGTGAAAGGTGCATTCCATTCCAATTAATGACTTCAAACAGTCAGGCACATTTTCTCCATTATTCCGTTTACTCAGAATGGGATTTTTTTGTAATGGCTCGAAAAAATTAGTGTGAGAGGAATCCATAGAGCAATTAAAATCTTCGATAATTCTTTTTGCTACTTGTGGAAGCGGTAGGTAACCATTTCGAAGAAGACGCTTAATTTTTCCCAGTGCATTTTCAAAAGGGTAAGCACTGAAGGAATCAAGCTCTCCAAAACGTTCAACCTCATCAACTAAGTGAGACAGATTGTGTACGTTGCTCGTAACATGATGTTCACCATAGATTTTAGCAAATATTTCTATGAACTGAAGTAGCATCGCACGGGCTGTTGGAAGAAAGTGGAAATACTGCTTTGAAGTGCATATTGTGACAGCACAAAAAAGTAAAGGAAAATGTACGTATGCTTCGTTCGTCAAATGATCTTTTAAAGCAACGATTCCTACGTAATGTAAGAAAGTTCGGTACTCCGTACCTTTCCAGTGCGCAAGACAATCGAGCCCGCGCACTACTCGATGGAATTCTGTAGGCATCTTACACTGCTTTAAAAACTCGGATACTTCGGTGGTTGTTCGGCTCGGCCATTTTGTGTTGGATAGGCGAAAGGTTCCATCCCTCCATCCAAACAAAAGCCTTTTCATCAGGCCTAAATGAAGTAGATGCAGGGAATCTCCAGCTGGAAATAACTCCACCATGTCAACATCTAATTCTAAAAGTGGAGAATCATATCTGTGATGAGCTCCATACAATTTTTGTCTGAATTGAAGATCTGTACGTTTTTCGCAAACAGTTCTAGGGAAAATATTCGTGTTACTTACGTAACTGAATTCACCTACCGTCGTGCATTTCTGACAACCCTGTTGTGCGTTGAAGTTTGCAACTCCTGAAAAAAGCATGCAAACACGTATGTTATTATATAGGAAGGTAAAAGAGTTTGAAATAGTGCAACATCACTCGCCTTTGATATATGCTCTCGCTGGTGAATCACAAACAAAGCATCGCAGTTGGACGGTTACTTTGTGCGAACTTATGAGAAGTCCATACGTCATGGCGTTTTTCATTTCCTTCACAAATGGCGAGAGAAACGATTGTAAATCGCTACATTTCCCTGTACCACAATATATGCCTATAACCATGGCAGGCACATCTGGCATGTCGGTAATGGTAAATAAAATAGGCCAAAATTCTGTTTTAGAACTATTGAAAATGGGTAAACCATCCAAGTTTATATTCAGTGAAATGGTTTTTGGTTCACTGATGTTTTGAAAAATGTATTTTAGACACTTTTCGAGACCGTGGTGCCAATAATGTCCTTCATTACCAATTGCCGTAGTGATAACTTCTTGTGGAGTTTTTAGCAGGGTTCGCGGATCTTCTGGTAACATTTCACCAATGTCGGTGTTGATAATCCTAACTATATCCTTCAAAGCTGTGTGCGTTATTTGATGTTGGATTGCCCATTCCCGAAGATGAGATTGAAATATTGTGTTTCTCTTCATCTCACACTCATCTTCACTGGAGGGTTCATCATCCGCGGTTCTGGTCCTACTTGTGTCTACATCCTGAACTCCGAAAGTAATGGGACCGATTTCATCTGATAAAAAAAATAGTATGTAATTAAAAAAGACGTTTATAAGACATAAGTAACATTAATTAACAAAATATATCATAACTTTTTTTTCGTATGCCCAGTAATCAAGAACTAAAAATATATTACCTTCTTGTTCTGCTCTGTCACTCTGATTGAAAGCATTTATTGCTGGGTTTGGACTTTCTGGCACAACATTATCAATCACCATGTCTTGGTGAGGAGCTTCAGGAGAAGGAGCTATTGATTGACTGCCATAAATAATAGCTCTTCTCCTAGCTCTCAGTTCATGGGAAACTTCTCGGGCTTTCTTAAGAATAGCGTCACGATTCTTTTTCACTGCTCTTTGGTACGTTCCTGATTTTTTTACCGTTTTCCACGACCTTATCATTTTAAAACCTAAAGCACAAGTATTCTGCAGCAATTTGAATAACTTAATAATAGTATTTTAACTTTTACTTTTTTCCACACGCCGGCGAAGCAATATATGTCTGGTAATGCGATGAGTGGACATTGTTTTCATACAATTTCCAATAGCAAATCACTAACTTTGACACATGGCTGGTATAATACTTCGGTTTCCAAGCCTTAGAGATTTTTTATTTTAACCTCGCAATCGAAACTCTATAAAAAGCTTATGTCTCCGCAGCTTTCGCAAAACAATTTCCACAGGCCTAATAGAGGCTATATTATATATGAATTCTGTCATGCCTCTATTGAGGCCTGTGTCAATTTTTCTCAAAAGCCGTATAGAAGCTTTCACGAATTTTTTTTCTAAAAAAATGCTAAGTTTCCTTTAAGAAACCATACGAAAACTTTAAGGAGGCTGTAACTTACCAAATCCAGAAAAATGTACCTTATGCAAGATAAATTGTTAGTTGGGCATTCTGGTGTTATTTCAAAAATTAAAATGAATCTATCCCACGGGAACCCTACATTTTACAGGGATAGAAAGTAGCCAATATGCTATTCCAGGCTATAATCTATCTCTGTGCTAAATTTCATTCAGATCCGTTCAGCCATTCTGGTGTGATTTCAAAAATTAAAACAAATCTATCCCACGGGAACCATACATTTTACCGGTATAGAAAGTAGCCAATATGCTATTCCAGACTATAATCTATCTCTGTGCTGAATTTCATTCAGATGAGTTCAGCCATTCTGGTGATATTCCAAAAATTAAAACAAATCTATCCCACGGGAACCATACATTTTACCGAGCTAAAAAATAGCCTATCTGCTATTCCAGACCATAAGCTATCTCTGTGCCAAATTTTATCCAGATCCGTTTAGCCGTTCTGGCGTGAGTTAGCAACAAACATCCAAACATCTAAACATCGTAACTTTCACATTTATAATATTAGTAAGATGATAGTGAAGTAAGTCCCAAGTCAGTTTAATAGTGAAGTAAATCCGGACTTGATTCACTTTTACTGTGACAAAATTATTCGAGCACAAACAAACAGTGGTAGCGCCTAGTACTAAAAAACAATGGGAAAACTCAAAAAATGTGTTGAGCTGTTTACGGAAAATGAAAAACAGGCGATGTTTGATTCATTTTGGAAATTAAAAGGCTTTAATACACAGAATGAATATTTGTACGCTTCAGTGCAAACAAAATAGTCAGCCAAAAACGCCCAAAAGACCGGTCACGTCCAGGAAAAGACGTGTCGTTTAAGTACTTCTTAAAATCTTGCAACAACACACAAGCAGTTTATTTCAAGAAATATTTTATGAACACGTTTCAAGTCAGCGATGGAAGACTATATCGACGCCTTTCTAAAGATGACGTTTCTCAGTCCAAGGATTAGCGAGGAACAACTACTTCTCGACAGTTGGATGATTCGGATATTGTTGCCAATATTAAAATTCCTGCCTATCAAAGCCATTACATACGCAGAATTAATCCAAATAGAAAGTATTTAAATACTGGATTAAAATCAAAATATACGGTCTCTATAAAGAAAAATGTGAGAATGAAGGAGTTGAACCAACAAAATTGAAATGCTACATGAAATTTTTCAACACAAAGTTCAATTTTCATTTCAAACAACAGCGACAAGATACTTGGAAGACTTGTGATGATCTTACATTAAAAATAGAAGAAGCCGTTAATGAAGAGACAAGAAATGAGTTGCAAAAGCAAACAGAACTTCATCTGCGGAAAGCAGAGGCAGCATACCAAAGCCTTCAAAATGACGCAAGAAAATTTGATGAAGCTTACGTGCTAACTTTCGACTTACAAAAAGTCTTAGCCTTCACAAAGCTTACAACGTCGGTGGCATACTACAAAAGGAATATGAATTTGTACAACTTGGGAATACATTGTTTCAGTAACAACACAGGCTACATAAATTTCTGGGATGTAGTTGAAGGAATGCAGAGGATCGCAAGACATTGCATTTTGTCTAACCAAATACTTAAGAACTTATGCAGTATTAAAAAACCACGTAATTATGTACTCCGATTCTTGCACTGGACAAAATAGGAACATAAAAACTACGCTTTCGCTTTTCAAGCTCGTTCAAGATCCACATAAAAATATTAAGACTATAGACCACAAGTTCTTGGTACCAGGACATTCCTATCTTCCCAACTATGGGGAATTTGGTATAATTGAGAATGCCAGTCGTCGTTATGCTCAAATTTATATTGCAGACGAATGGATCGAAACGAAAAACACCGCACTTCATAATCGAAGACTTCAAAAATTCAGAATTTTTAAGCACTGCTGCTTTGGAAGCATCCATAACAAATAGGAAGAAGACAAAATCCGGATATGACTTTAGTTGGCTCAGGATAAGATGGATAAGATTCGAAGAAGATCATCATCAACAATTCGAATTCAAGGAAACACTTAATCCAGAAACACCCTTTTATGAAGTTGATCTGAGTAGAAAAGGAATCGACAAAAAATAACCACCCTTTTCAACATTCAACAGGCCCCACTCTATCCTTCAAGAAGACCTTTTACTGCCCCAAAGAAGAGGGATATGCTTGATCTTCCACCCTACATTCCACCAGTTCATCTCCAATATTATAGAAACCTTCCCTTGGAGATTGCGACTCATTCCAGCATACATAATGATGATGAGTGTTCATCTGATGACGAAATCATGTATGGTTGAAGTTCCAAATTTCACTCTAAGAGTGAAGTAACTCCAAATAAATTTTTTTAACTTAATTTATTTATTTAGTTTCAATTTTATTTCCTAAGCTGTTACGATTTTTAAAGAGTTTAACTTCTTAACAATAATAAGAAAATATTAACTAAACTTAAATTCTTTTTTCTATACATATTTTTGCAAAAGGCTCATTATCTCGGAATGCAATTACATGGAGTTACACCACTATTATAATAAGCGACACAGTTATAGAAGCATTTCCAAAAACTAGATCTTTAATTTTATTTTTCTCATCTAAGCTTAATTTTTCATTAATTTGTAAAACAAATTTATCATCGCGACTGTCAAACGTATCAATGTTCAAAATTTCTTCATTAAAATCACTTTCTTTTAAATTTTGTTCTTCAAATAAAATTATTGGTTTTTCTTTTGAACTATTTTCAGCACATGGAATCAATTTTTTTTTTAAATATATTCATCAGATAAGATAAATGGTTTTTCATTTAAAGTTAGTTTTAAATTTGATTTTAATTGAAAATCTCGTCCTAAAATTATATTATTTCTCATAGTGTAATTTTTGAAAACATATAAACATAAGTTCTTAAAATCATAATCATAAACTTTGATATTACACATAACCTTACCATAAATAATAAGCTTGCTGTTGTATGTTGTTAATTCCCACGTAGTCATGCATTGAAGCGTCGATAGATGTCATCAAATAAGGTGGAATATATTTTTGTTGGACAAAACTGATTGGACTGCCAGTGTCAATAATTGTCTTGGCTTGCAGTTTGGTAGCTATGGATTCCGAATCGTCACTGAGGAATGAATATTCGAACATCCCATGGAAATCTTCCAACGTCACTGCCTTCCAAAATAAACACAGCTGATTGTGGACAATTTTTAATTGCATGACCCATTTGACCACATCTGAAACAAGAACCTTTCTCTCTGCGTGGCTTTGGACCATAAGTAAGCAAGTGTCGAACGTCATTGTAGTTAAAACATCTGATTTTGTCTCTGGAACTTGTGCTAGGAATAGGAATTGGTTTGGATTCATTTGCCATGGTTTTGCTCACATATGATGATGGTTGGAACTCTGGCGCCTTCATTTTCTCATATTTTCTGAGAACTCTCTTGAGATCCGAAATGTTGTCCGCTGTAAGCAAAAATAGTTTGTTAGACATCGTATCGGGTATACCTTTAATGATGTAATTCATGATGTCTTGCTCCCCGATGTCAGCGGAGCTTCCAATCTCCTGCATGATCAGCACATATTGTTGAATGCTGTCGTCTCTTCGTTTTTTTCCGGTTTCGCAAGTGTGGTGAGTATCTGCCACCGTCGAATTTTGTTGGAACTCGTTTTTAAAGCTGTTTTGAGCTCACTTCACTTCACCTGAAAATGTGTGGAAGGACTCCTCGATGTCCCTAAATGAAAAAAAAGGTTGGTTTATCTCACCAGGGTGGTTTAATTCAGCCAATTGTTTCTGAAGCGTGCGAATCTCCTCCTTTCTTGCCACTATTTGCCTTAAACTCTAAAGCTGCTGCAATTCCAAGTTATTTTCCTCTTCAAGTTGTGAAGATTCATCTGAGTTTTGGTCATCGATTTCGGCTTGTGGAAAAAGTTCTTCAACTCGGGATTCTCCAAGTTCTTCAAGGGCTTCGGCCAAACGAATCTTCAAGGCTGACTTGAGTCCGGTTGTAGCCAACCCAATTTCGGCAAGCTTGTCCTTCAGTTGTTGTACATTTGCAATTTCAATAAATCGCGATGCCCGTGTAGCCATTATTAAATCAATATTTTTCTTTATTTTGTGATAAACCGCCAATAAAAGTGTTTTGCATAAAAGTTAAGTAACTTAGAAACTTAATTAAACTTCTCAAAAATAATAAATGTTAAGCATTAAATTAAAAAAACCTTTGAAAGATGTTTGTGACTGTACTTTTTCTTTAATCCCACTTCTGAAGATGTAGGAGGCACGGAGTGGAAAAAGGCGACCAAATAAAATGATACAAGCGATGCTTCTCTTGTAAAATCTTTATTGCAACTGATCCTAATTTTAAAGTTATAATACACTACAGTTCTCATTTTTCATAATCGAATACAGTATTGTATGTATACATAACAATTAGCTGTGCAATCGGACGATCTTCGGATTATATCGGATTTTAAAAGTTGTCATAGAGAAACACAATGTTTATGTAAATCTTAAATTAGCAAGTTGATATGAGAGCATATAAATATAAAAAATACTGGGATATAGGTTATTCTTGATACTTGTATTACTTAAGATAAATATTTCTTACAAATTTGTAGCTGTTAGTGGAAAAAACTTTTTTTTCGCAGCCCCCCACTTTAAAAAAAAAAAATTGTCGTTTGTTCTACGTTGTTCTAGTTGTTCTAAACATTGTTCCCAATTTATATTTCCGAAATAAAATTTGTAGCCTTTAGGGAAAAAAAAACTTTTTTTATCGCAGCCCCCCACTTTTTGAAAAAAGAAATGTTTGGCGGTTGTTCTAGGTTGTTCTAGTTATTCTTAACATTGTTCCCAATTTATATTTCCGAAATAAAATTTGTAGCGGTAAGGGGAAAAAAAAACTTTTTTTTTCGCAGCCCCCCACTTTTTGAAAAAAATGTTTGGCTGTTGTTCTAGGTTTTTCTAAACATTGTTCCCAATTTATATTTACGAATTAAAATTTGTAGCGGTAAGAGAAAACAAATTTCGCAGCCACCACTTTTTTTGCTTATTCTGATATATTTTAGAACCAAATGATTGTTCTAAATTTTTATACAATTCGGTTATAAATTAAAAGAAATTGAACAATACCCAAAAATTGATTATACAGGGTGATTCACCAGCGTTGTGCCAAAAAGCTAGAGCGTGTAGGTTAAGTTGAGACAAGAAAAAAATCGTATGGGAGGGGGGTCTATTCCCCTCCGTTTAGCCGGGAGGGGCAATTTTCTGAAAAATTGACTTATTTTGTAAAAAAAAATATTTAAAATCAACGGGTTCGTTTACAACACCGTGTTATACCTTTTTAAAAAGCCAAAAACTTCTCCTTTTATTTTAATTTTAAATTAAATTGTTTTAACGAATAGTTTAAAAAATATAAATTTTCAAACTCAAAATTTTGAAAAAAAATTTGAAAAAATAATTTTAAAACTATTTTTTTTCAAAATTTTACGTAATTAAGTATAATTTTTGTTCTCAGAATTCAACGCTTCCATTAATCTTTAATCCAACACTGAAAACCGTATGGCTCTACGACTTTTTGTTGCCAAGGTATTCAAAAATAACCGAACCTACTTCTTCACAAAAACACGAAAAAATTGGCTAAATGGTCACTTGTGCCATCCCGTAAGGCTAGGTTTTCTTGTTTTTGTGAAGAAGTAGGTTCGGTTATTTTTGAATACCTTGGCAAGAAAAAGTCGTAGAGCCATACGGTTTTCAGTGTTGGATTAAAGATTAATGGAAGCGTTGAATTCTTAGAACAAAAATTATACTTAATTACGTAAAATTTTGAAAAAAATTAGTTTTAAAATTATTTTTTCAAATTTTTTTTCAAAATTTTGAGTTTGAAAATTTATATTTTTTAAACTATTCGTTAAAACAATTTACTTTGAAAACAAAATAAAAGGAGAAGTTTTTGGCTTTCCAAAAAGGTATAACACGGTGTTGTAAACGAACCCGTTGATTTTAAATATTTTTTTTACAAAATAAGTCAATTTTTCAGAAAATTGCCCCTCCCGGCTAAACGGAGGGGAATAGACCCCCCTCCCATACGATTTTTTTCTTGTCTCAACTTAACCTACACGCTATAGCTTTTTGGCACAACGCTGGTGAATCACACTGTATACCTTTTTGAAAAGCCAAAAACTTCTCCTTTTATTTTGTTTTTAAATTAAATTGTTTTAACGAATAGTTTAAAAAATATAAATTTTCAAACTCAAAATTTTGAAAAAAAATTTGAAAAAATAATTTTAAAACTAATTTTTTTCAAAATTTTACGTAATTAAGTATAATTTTTGTTCTCAGAATTCAACGCTTCCATTAATCTTTAATCCAACACTGAAAACCGTATGGTTCTACGACTTTTTCTTGCCAAGGTATTCAAAAATAACCGAACCTACTTCTTCACAAAAACAAGAAAACCTAGCCTTACGGGATGGCACAAGTGACCATTTAGCCAATTTTTTCGTGTTTTTGTGAAGAAGTAGGTTCGGTTATTTTTGAATACCTTGGCAACAAAAAGTCGTAGAGCCATACGGTTTTCAGTGTTGGATTAAAGATTAATGGAAGCGTTGAATTCTGAGAACAAAAATTATATTTAATTACGTAAAATTTTGAAAAAAATTAGTTTTAAAATTATTTTTTCAAATTTTTTTTCAAAATTTTGAGTTTGAAAATTTATGTTTTTTAAACTATTCGTTAAAACAATTTAATTTAAAATTAAAATAAAAGGAAAAGTTTTTGGCTTTCCAAAAAGGTATAACACGGTGTTGTAAACGAACCCGTTGATTTTAAATATTTTTTTTTACAAAATAAGTCAATTTTTCAGAAAATTGCCCCTCCCGGCTAAACGGAGGGGAATAGACCCCCCTCCCATACGATTTTTTTCTTGTCTCAACTTAACCTACACGCCCTAGCTTTTTGGCACAACGCTGGTGAATCACCCTGTATACCTTTTTGAAAAGCCAAAAACTTCTCCTTTTATTTTGTTTTTAAATTAAATTGTTTTAACGAATAGTTTAAAAAATATAAATTTTCAAACTCAAAATTTTGAAAAAAAAAATTTGAAAAAATAATTTTAAAACTAATTTTTTTCAAAATTTTACGTAATTAAGTATAATTTTTGTTCTCAGAATTCAACGCTTCCATTAATCTTTAATCTAACACTGAAAACCGTATGGCTCTACGACTTTTTCTTGCCAAGGTATTCAAAAATAACCGAACCTACTTCTTCACAAAAACAAGAAAACCTAGCCTTACGGGATGGCACAAGTGACCATTTAGCCAATTTTTTCGTGTTTTTGTGAAGAAGTAGGTTCGGTTATTTTTGAATACCTTGGCAACAAAAAGTCGTAGAGCCATACGGTTTTCAGTGTTGGATTAAAGATTAATGGAAGCGTTGAATTCTGAGAACAAAAATTATACTTAATTACGTAAAATTTTGAAAAAAATTAGTTTTAAAATAATTTTTTCAAATTTTTTTTCAAAATTTTGAGTTTGAAAATTTATGTTTCTTAAACTATTCGTTAAAACAATTTAATTTAAAAACAAAATAAAAGGAAAAGTTTTTGGCTTTCCAAAAAGGTATAACACGGTGTTGTAAACGAACCCGTTGATTTTAAATATTTTTTTTACAAAATAAGTCAATTTTTCAGAAAATTGCCCCTCCCGGCTAAACGGAGGGGAATAGACCCCCCTCCCATACGATTTTTTTCTTTTTTGAAAAGCCAAAAACTTCTCCTTTTATTTTGTTTTTAAATTAAATTGTTTTAACGAATAGTTTAAAAAATATAAATTTTCAAACTCAAAATTTTGAAAAAAAAATTGAAAAAATAATTTTAAAACTAATTTTTTTCAAAATTTTACGTAATTAAGTATAATTTTTGTTCTCAGAATTCAACGCTTCCATTAATCTTTAATCCAGCACTGAAAACCGTATGGTTCTACGACTTTTTCTTGCCAAGGTATTCAAAAATAACCGAACCTACTTCTTCACAAAAACAAGAAAACCTAGCCTTACGGGATGGCACAAGTGACCATTTAGCCAATTTTTTCGTGTTTTTGTGAAGAAGTAGGTTCGGTTATTTTTGAATACCTTGGCAACAAAAAGTCGTAGAGCCATACGGTTTTCAGTGTTGGATTAAAGATTAATGGAAGCGTTGAATTCTGAGAACAAAAATTATATTTAATTACGTAAAATTTTGAAAAAAATTAGTTTTAAAATTATTTTTTCAAATTTTTTTTCAAAATTTTGAGTTTGAAAATTTATGTTTTTTAAACTATTCGTTAAAACAATTTAATTTAAAATTAAAATAAAAGGAAAAGTTTTTGGCTTTCCAAAAAGGTATAACACGGTGTTGTAAACGAACCCGTTGATTTTAAATATTTTTTTTTACAAAATACATAAGTCAATTTTTCAGAAAATTGCCCCTCCCGGCTAAACGGAGGGGAATAGACCCCCCTCCCATACGATTTTTTTCTTGTCTCAACTTAACCTACACGCCCTAGCTTTTTGGCACAACGCTGGTGAATCACCCTGTATACCTTTTTGAAAAGCCAAAAACTTCTCCTTTTATTTTGTTTTTAAATTAAATTGTTTTAACGAATAGTTTAAAAAATATAAATTTTCAAACTCAAAATTTTGAAAAAAAAAAATTTGAAAAAATAATTTTAAAACTAATTTTTTTCAAAATTTTACGTAATTAAGTATAATTTTTGTTCTCAGAATTCAACGCTTCCATTAATCTTTAATCTAACACTGAAAACCGTATGGCTCTACGACTTTTTCTTGCCAAGGTATTCAAAAATAACCGAACCTACTTCTTCACAAAAACAAGAAAACCTAGCCTTACGGGATGGCACAAGTGACCATTTAGCCAATTTTTTCGTGTTTTTGTGAAGAAGTAGGTTCGGTTATTTTTGAATACCTTGGCAACAAAAAGTCGTAGAGCCATACGGTTTTCAGTGTTGGATTAAAGATTAATGGAAGCGTTGAATTCTGAGAACAAAAATTATACTTAATTACGTAAAATTTTGAAAAAAATTAGTTTTAAAATTATTTTTTCAAATTTTTTTTCAAAATTTTGAGTTTGAAAATTTATGTTTTTTAAACTATTCGTTAAAACAATTTAATTTAAAAACAAAATAAAAGGAAAAGTTTTTGGCTTTCCAAAAAGGTATAACACGGTGTTGTAAACGAACCCGTTGATTTTAAATATTTTTTTTACAAAATAAGTCAATTTTTCAGAAAATTGCCCCTCCCGGCTAAACGGAGGGGAATAGACCCCCCTCCCATACGATTTTTTTCTTGTCTCAACTTAACCTACACGCTCTAGCTTTTTGGCACAACGCTGGTGAATCACCCTGTATAGTTTTTGTTTTGACAATAAAAATGTTTGTTCTAGCAGGTTCGTAGCACTAATTGATCGTTCTATAATCTCAGACCAATTCTGTTGATGTATGATATACATCGTTGACATTAGTTACGCACTAAAATCATTGCGCGCATGCAGGGAAGACCAAGTGCAGGTTGTCATCAACCTCCCCGGTTTTTTTTTGTTAATGTTTTTTTTTTAAATTTTTTTTTTAATTTTTTTTTTTATTTTTAAAATTTTGTTGTATTTTTTTTTATTTTTTGTTTGTTTTTCTTTTAAGTTATTTTTTGTATGTAATGAAAATGAATAAGAAAAAAAAAATATGAAGAAAATCAAACCGCAGCCATGCTGAGTATGTCAAGTCAACTCTTAAATATGTATTTACAGTCATGCTGCAAAAAAAAAATAAAAAAATAGGCATGGGAAAACGTCCTGTTTAAATCGCAACGTAAATGCAAAGAGTCGGGTTGACTTTTACATCTTCACTCGCACGTGCAGATTTTGCGAGCAGATCGTCAAAATGTACCCAGTTCTCGCCATATAAGGCATAGGCAGAGTAGTGCCCCGGCATTTGGACGGTTTGGCCTGGGCGGAAATGAACGATGCCTGCCACAGTGTACGTGCATTTATTTAAAATTATTGTCTTTGGGAACGATTTCAGATCATAGGAGCCATTATCTGATCCAATGCACTCTATGAAATGATTGGAACGGTAGTCAACATCAACGCGACGTTCTGTGTTACAATTTGCACAACGTTTTTCTGGTTGCCTACCGTTCTGCAGTTTTATTGCATCTTCGAGTTTGCTATACCCATGAGCCTCTATTGCTTCGCAATCCAATTGTACCAACGTACGGCTTGCAGCCGTAGAGTTTTTGCATATAAGGCATTCTATGCGCCTGACAAAACTTGGTTCATCCGAGAATAGGTATTCGCATAGGTGGCATACGTTTGAAAGGGCATTGATCCGGACTACTCCCGGCATCTCTTCGTCAACAAAGTCCTGATATTTGCCTAGCATATTTATTAACTAGTGCACATGGACCTTTAGCTCCGAACGTTTTCGTGAACTTGAAGACCTCCGACAAAGACCCTTCAATGATATCATTAAACTTGTCATGGATACATGCAGCGACCAGTAATTGCTGAATACTATCAAATCCATATGTATTCATCAAAACAAATCTTTTTCGCTTATCCGTATATTTCGTGATCCATTAGTAGAGTCATTATAGAATCCGGGTCTCCTCTTGAGATGCAACGTAGTTTTTGGAATGCTCCTCGAGACAAACAGGGTAAGCCATCGATATTGTTCCCATAGTGTTCGTTGTTGCCTAGTATGATGACGGATTTAACAATATCTTGAAACTCGTCGAAATCGGTGACCTTGGTGAGATGAGACATAACCATTATGTATATGTATAAAGTCCGCGCGAGAGGATGGATTTTTGTTAGATCGCAACGGCAAAATATCTGTACGTAATGTGATACATCCAAGCGCAGAAAACAAGCAACTTATCCGATACTTCTGTAATACAGTTGAAACATTGCGACATATAGTCTTTTAAATCTCTACATTGCCCGAATACTCATGCAATACCACCCATCAGTGCTTTATCGAAATCGCAGACGACCCGTTTTGGCAACGGAAAGTTTGCCCTATGTTTCGTACCAATCCTTATGATTTCGTTGAGCCAGTAGCATATGGAATTGGTGTTTTGGGAAGCGCTTAGCATTTGAAAAACTGGTACTTTCGACTCCGCGGTTTCGGCAACGATCTGGTAAAGATAAATATGAGAACAAAGCTCGTCCGTTGGCTTCTTTAATTTTTTTTATCAAAAAACCGGTTCCATCTATACAAATACGATCGTAGTTGTCAAGGTAGATAGCAACATGATGTGGCGCCCAGTAATGCACATAAACAGGATCCAACCTTATTGAATGGATTATACCGGCATGCCTGTCGTACTTTATGACACTCAGATTCTCCATGGGTTCTTTCCTTTTAAACCGAGTTTGATATTTTCGCGTTCCTGTTTTGCTTTCCGTACAACAGAATTTTTCGGAAAATGAGCGGGTGCACGATCTCCGAAAGCCATCAATATCTCTGCTACATTTCTGCGCCATATGCGCGGCAGAATATTACTCTCTACTATTTTAGTGAAAATATCAATCCTCCGTTGGCCTTTTAGTTGACGTTTCTTGTGGTGAATAACGGATTCGTCAATGTTTTGTACGGAGCACCCCACTGTGACATCACGTTTAGGTGCAGGTTTGTTTCCAACCATCCCTGAGAAAGAGCTACCACATTCGCCGCAAGATCCAGAAACTTTCAGGAATATTCCGGATTCTGTGATCTTTCACCTTTTAAAAGAAATGGTACATCCGTTTGGTCCAGAGGAGCTCGAATAATGTATCAGTCCAGACTTTTCTCGTAAGAATTGTGTAATTTCTTTCAGAAAGTACTCTGTCAGCATATCGCAGTTCTTCCGGTGTCATGATGACCCAAGTCTTGAAAAGAATATGCAATTTAAATGATATTTCACCCTGCAAATTGGGATTTTTCAGATTTGAGTCTATTTCCGAATCAGCAAGCTTCGATTCGTTTCGAACTTTGACATTGTGATACGCGAGAATCTTGTCCAAAGTCTCATATTGATAATTTTTTATGATCGTGTAAATATACATGGGACAGATTTTGTACCCATTGGTACTGATTTTTCGCAAATGATTTCATAAAGTTGATCACTCGGTGCTTGTCCCGACGAATCTATTAAACTACGGTAATCTGGAGACAACACCTCGTTTAAAATATGTGGTACGTGTTTTTTTCCCTAACCGCTACAAATTGTATTTCGGCAATATAAATTGGAATGTTAAGAACACCTAGAACAACCTAGAACAACCACCAAACATTTTTTTTTTTCAAAAAGTGGGGGGCTGCAGAAAAAAAGTTTTGTTTCCCCTTACCGCTACAAATTTTATTTCGGAAATATAAATTGGGAACAATGTTTAGAACAACTAGAGCAACCTAGAACAACCGGCAAATTTTTTTTTTTTCAAAAAGTGGGGGGCTGCAAAAAAAAATGTTTCCCCCTAACCGCTAAAAATTTTATTTCGGAAATATAAATTGGGAACAATGTTTAGAACAACTAGAACAACCGAAAATTTTTTTTTTTCAAAAAGTGGGGGGCTTGGAACATTGTAGAACAATTCTAGAACAACTCAGAACAACTTTTACAATCTTGAAATTCTAAAAATGGGGGGCTAACTTCCTGTACCCGTTAATGTTTTTTTAATTTTTCGATTAGGTCTTTGTTAATTATAACACTGTGATTATTAATTAAATTGATGATGTTTTTTATGATTTTTTGGCGTGTTTTAGCTATTTCATATCCTGGTGCTGTTGTGTAGTTTATGAGTGGTCTGATTGGTGTTCCTTGTTTGTGTATTTTTGGTAGTCCTGTAAATTGTGGGGCAATTGCATTTGGTTGTTTGAATTTATTGGTGTTTTGGTTGGGAAATAGAAGTTTATTATTGACGTTGTTAATATCTTTGGTGTATTTTGAAGTTTGATCGTTGTTTAGTTTATGTATGTTGTTGTTATCTTTTTAAAAAAGTTTATGTTGTACATGTTTCTTTTTTTCATTAATCTCATATAAAACAAAATAAAATAACGAACTACCAAATAATGAATGAAACACATACAAATTTGTATAAAATAACTAACATTATGTAAAAAAAACACATCGGGTCAGCTTTGAACATGTTTTAATGTGCCCCAACACAGTTGTTCAAATGTGCCCCAGCAAGGGTTGCAACGACATACAATTTGGCATAAATATTTAACTCTTATATATTAATTTGAAAACTTAACATGATTTAATTCTAAATTGAATTCGAAAAAATATTGTTCCCTTTCAAAATCGCGTACTCAAAGTGTTTTAAAGTCTTACAGCTAAAAACAAAAATCATTCACAATCACTACAAAAACCACCTTTCATCTCTTGTTGCAATTTAATTTCTTTAAAAAAGGTAACCCGAATTGAAATTTACTTTACGATTAGAAAGATTATGGAGACGAAACAAATAAACCGCGTAACTTTGGATTATTTCGAATCCAATATTTATTAATTAAAATGAAGAACAACGAGTAAACAAATGTGCAACCGGCACCGCGCAAAGAAATTTCGTTTATGATTTGACGGAAGGTCAAAACAAACAAGAGAGAGAACTGATAAAAAGAAATATTACAACAACAACTGCAATGATATTATGCAGTTTCACCGGCTAGTCAGCACGGGGGATCCGTAGAATAAAATAAAATGCACGTCTGGGTCGCACGTACTTGCTCTGTGGGTGCAATAAGAACAACTCATTTTTGAAAAATTTGGTAAAAACTAAAAAAAATTTGGCTAAAACTGGAAAACTCGATAAACGGGAGCTAACGTTAAGTTACCTTTAGTATATCAAATTTAGATGTCGCCTTTTGGGTGATATAAATGATATAAATTTATGCTTATGGCCAAATTAATAAAACTTATGATACCAATTTCCGCTATCATCATGTGTAGCCAAAAACAAAAAATGCAGTTTTCTTTAAAGTATTCTATATGTGTTACATACAAAGCTTCATAAAAATCGGGATAACCTTTTTTGAGTAAATAAAAAAAAATGCACGAACTTGCTCTAATGGGTGAGAGTGGTTTAGGGGCTTGAGATTTTGATAAAAATAAAATTTTCAGAATTCTTAAATAAATACTTAAACTAATTTGAGCTGAAAAAAATACGCCATTTTATTTCTTGGATAAATTTGAATTTATGAGAATAAATTAATAAAAATCTGTGGAGCGGTTTTTGAGAAAAAAAGTTTTTTTTTGAAAAACTTTTTGAAAAAAAATTTAAAAAAAAATTCAAGAACGCCAGTTCATAGGTATTCAACAAATACATTTATTTAAAATTTTTACAAAAAAATTTGAGAAGCAGTTCTCAAAATACTAATTTAAAAAATTTTTTTTTTAAATGATTTTAAAAATACAAAAAAAATATTTTTCAAAAATATTGGTAAGCAAAACAAATTGAGCTACCTACAGCTATATGTGTGTGAAATTTCGAAAGAATCGGTTGAGTCGTTTTCGAGATAGTCGAAAGCAAAAAAAAACGGTCCTATGGAAAGTCCATTTTTTAAAACTTTTTTTCAGCCATATGATTGGTCGTACCTAAAAAGCAACACTGATTTTTTTAAATCGAAATCTTTAAAGCCGTTTTTGAGAAAAATAAACTTTAACGTAACGGTTGTATGGCAGGTGCCGTTATTTTTTGAGCTAAAAAAAATGTCAACTTCCCTTCTGTACAATACCTAAAGAAAAAGAAGTCTATATACCAAGTTTGAAGCAATTCGGACCACCCGTTTGGGCTGTAGGTGTCTATACATACAGACAGACAGACAGACATACCTACAGACGGACAGAATTTTTAGACCATCTTTCTTCGTCTTCACTATCATCGTAATGTCATGTTTGATTGTTATCTCAAAACTTTTTTTTTCGACGAATGCATAACTTGCCTTATAGTACCTATAATCGCAAGTAAAATAAAATGCACGACTGGGTCGCACGAACTTGCTCTTATGATAAGCAATTGCGTAGTGGCTGCATATATGGATATTAAAAAAAAATTAAATAATTTCGAAAATTCTTTTATTTTTTAAATTAGTTTAAGAGTTTTCTCGGAAAAACTAAGTATGCAATAAAATTTCAAAGCTATACGTCAATCTAGGAAAAAAAAATATTGAAAATCGTTGGACCAGTTTTTTTTTAAAAAGGTTATTTTTGAAAAACTTTTTCAAAAAATATTTTGAAATTTATTTGAGTATGCAAATATATGGCAATCCGTAGTTTAAATTTGAAAGATAATTTAAAAAAAAATCAATGTACCCGTTTCCAACATATTTCGAAAACCAAAAATTTTTTTTGAAAAAATTATAAAAAATCAAAAAAAAAAAATTTTTGAAAATTTTGAAGTGCCATATTAATAAAATTATGAATGACTTCCTGTGGTAAAAATTTTATTGAAATCGAATGTATAGTTTACGAAAAAATTTGATTTGAAAATACTGGTTCTATGAGAGGTACCGTTATTAGACAAATTTTGAAAAAAAATTTCAAACCAAAAGATAGATTTTCTTGCACAAATAGCATTCTGAAAGTTTTATCAAAATCGTTAGAGCCGTTTTTGAGAAAATCAATTTTTGTCTTCAAGATTGTATGGCAGGTGCCGTTATTTTTGGACCTAGAGCAAAAATAAAAAATTTGTTCCGAGGGACGGCCAAATAAATCCTAAATACCAAATTTGAAGCAAATCGGCCCACCCGTTCAGCCTCCAGAGGCGCGAACAGACATACAGACAGACAGACAGACAGACAGACAGACAGACAGACGGACGGACGGAATTCCCAGACCCACTTTTTTCGACTTCTCCATCATCGTAATGTCATGTGTGATTGTTATCTCAAATTTTTTTTTCTGCACGAATCCATAACTTGCCTTATAGTACCTATAATCGCAAGTAAAAACAAAAAATTGGTGGCTCTTTGTATAGGAGCCACCATTTAAAAAAGAGAAACTGAAAAAAATCAATGCCATCTGATAGGAAGCTGTAAGAAACTATACAAAACAAAGCTTGAGTGAATTCGATGCAACCGTTGACAACTTATGGCCATTTAAAAAAAAAACCGTTAAGAGCAGATCTCTGTTATTTCCATTTTTAGCCAAAAACTAAAAACGCAGTGCTCTTAAAAACACTAAAAAATATAACACACAAAGTTTATTCAAAATCGTTAAAGCCATTTTCCAGCAAATTAGAAAAAAACAACAAAAGTTGGCTAAAACTCAACGGCTCGTTGTATGGAAGCGACCGTTTAGAAAGGCTTCAGTTTAAAATTTATTAAACCATTCTAATAGAAAACGATGAAAAACTATGTCAAACGAAATTTGAGTCGATTCAATCAAGCCGTTGTGAGCTTAGGGCTATTTGAAAAAAGCCGTTAAAACATGATTTCGTTACGCCCATTTGAGCCAAAAACAAAAAACGCAGTTTTGCTAGAAATGCTTAAAGTAAGCTAAATTTTGAGTTTAATCAAAATCGTTAGAGCCTTTTTCGAGAAAATCCAAATTGAAAAAAACCGTTACTTGAAAGGTACCAGTTTGAGCCGGACTAAAACGAAATAAAAAAAACCTCGACAACTGTTTTTCTTCAATGTACTATATATCAAGTTTGAGAAAATCCGTCAAGCGGTTTAGGCTGTAGCATGACGTGAAGAAGCGCACATCCGCACAGACGCAGAGACAGACCGACACGGACGGTATGGCGAAAACCACTTTTTTGGGCTTCTCTATCATCGTAATGTCATGTTTGATTAAAACCTCGATTTTCTTTTCTGCACGAAACCAATACTTGCCCTATCGAGCAAGTAAAACTGGAAAACTCGATAAACGGGAGCTAACGTTAAGTTACCTTTAGTATATCAAATTTAGATGTCGCCTTTTGGGTGATATAAATGATATAAATTTATGCTTATGGCCAAATTAATAAAACTTATATTACCAATTTCCGCTATCATCATGTGTAGCCAAAAACAAAAAATGCAGTTTTCTTTAAAGTATTCTATATGTGTTACATACAAAGCTTCATAAAAATCGGGATAACCTTTTTTGAGTAAATTAAATAAAATGCACGACTGGGTCGCACGAACTTGCTCTAATGGGTGAGAGTGGTTTAGGGGCTTGAGATTTTGATAAAAATAAAATTTTCAAAATTCTTAAATAAATACTTAAACTAATTTGAGCTGAAAAAAATACGCCATTTTATTTCTTGGATACATTTGAATTTATGAGAATAAATTAATAAAAATCTGTGGAGCGGTTTTTGAGAAAAAAAGTTTTTTTTGAAAAACTTTTTGAAAAAAAAATTTAAAAAAAAATTCAAAAACGCCAGTTCATAGGTATTCAACAAATACATTTATTTAAAATTTTTACAAAAAAATTTGAGAAGCAGTTCTCAAAATATTAATTTTTAAAATTTTTTTTTTAAATGATTTTAAAAATACAAAAAAAATATTTTTCAAAAATATTGGTAAGCAAAACAAATTGAGCTACCTACAGCTATATGTGTGTGAAATTTTGAAAGAATCGGTTGAGTCGTTTTCGAGATAGTCGAAAGCAAAAAAAACGGTCCTATGGAAAGTCCATTTTTTAAAACTTTTTTTCAGCCATATGATTGGTCGTACCTAAAAAGCAACACTGATTTTTTTAAATCGAAATCTTTAAAGCCGTTTTTGAGAAAAATAAACTTTAACGTAACGGTTGTATGGCAGGTGCCGTTATTTTTTGAGCTAAAAAAAATTTCAATTTCCCTTCTGTACAATACCTAAAGAAAAAGAAGTCTATATACCAAGTTTGAAGCAATTCGGACCACCCGTTTGGGCTGTAGGTGTCTATACATACAGACAGACAGACAGACATACAGACGGACAGAATTTTTAGACCATCTTTCTTCGTCTTCACTATCATCGTAATGTCATGTTTGATTGTTATCTCAAAACTTTTTTTTTCGACGAATGCATAACTTGCCTTATAGTACCTATAATCGCAAGTAAAAAAACAAAAAATTGGTGGCTCTTTGTATAGGAGCCACCATTTAAAAAAGAGAAACTGAAAAAAATCAATGCCATCTGATAGGAAGCTGTAAGAAACTATACAAAACAAAGCTTGAGTGAATTCGATGCAACCGTTGACAACTTATGGCCATTTAAAAAAAAAAACCGTTAAGAGCAGATCTCTGTTATTTCCATTTTTATCCAAAAACTAAAAACGCAGTTCTCTTAAAAACACTAAAAAATATAACACACAAAGTTTATTCAAAATCGTTAAAGCCATTTTCCAGCAAATTAGAAAAAAACAACAAAAGTTGGCTAAAACTCAACGGCTCGTTGTATGGAAGCGACCGTTTAGAAAGGCTTCAGTTTAAAATTTATTAAACCATTCTATAGAAAACGATGAAAAACTATGTCAAACGAAATTTGAGTCGATTCAATCAAGCCGTTGTGAGCTTAGGGCTATTTGAAAAAAGCCGTTAAAACATGATTTCGTTACGCCCATTTGAGCCAAAAACAAAAAACGCAGTTTTGCTAGAAATGTTTAAAGTAAGCTAAATTTTGAGTTTAATCAAAATCGTTAGAGCCGTTTTCGAGAAAATCCAAATTGAAAAAAACCGTTACTTGAAAGGTACCAGTTTGAGCCGGACTAAAACGAAATAAAAAAAACCTCGACAACTGTTTTTCTTCAATGTACTATATATCAAGTTTGAGAAAATCCGTCAAGCGGTTTAGGCTGTAGCATGACGTGAAGAAGCGCACATCCGCACAGACGCAGAGACAGACCGACACGGACGGTATGGCGAAAACCACTTTTTTGGGCTTCTCTATCATCGTAATGTCATGTTTGATTAAAACCTCGATTTTCTTTTCTGCACGAAACCAACACTTGCCCTATCGAGCAAGTAAAACTGGAAAACTCGATAAACGGGAGCTAACGTTAAGTTACCTTTAGTATATCAAATTTAGATGTCGCCTTTTGGGTGATATAAATGATATAAATTTATGCTTATGGCAAAATTAATAAAACTTATATTATTAATTTCCGCTATCATCATGTGTAGCCAAAAACAAAAAATGCAGTTTTCTTTAAAGTATTCTATATGTGTTACATACAAAGCTTCATAAAAATCGGGATAACCTTTTTTGAGTAAATTAAATAAAATGTACGACTGGGTCGCACGAACTTGCTCTAATGGGTGAGAGTGCTTTAGGGGCTTGAGATTTTGATAAAAATAAAATTTTCAAAATTCTTAAATAAATACTTAAACTAATTTGAGCTGAAAAAAATACGCCATTTTATTTCTTGGATAAATTTGAATTTATGAGAATAAATTAATAAAAATCTGTGGAGCGGTTTTTGAGAAAAAAAGTTTTTTTTGAAAAACTTTTTGAAAAAAAATTAAAAAAAAAATTCAAAAACGCCAGTTCATAGGTATTCAACAAATACATTTATTTAAAATTTTTACAAAAAAATTTGAGAAGCAGTTCTCAAAATATTAATTTTTAAAATTTTTTTTTTAAATGATTTTAAAAATACAAAAAAAATATTTTTCAAAAATATTGGTAAGCAAAACAAATTGAGCTACCTACAGCTATATGTGTGTGAAATTTCGAAAGAATCGGTTGAGTCGTTTTCGAGATAGTCGAAAGCAAAAAAAACGGTCCTATGGAAAGTCCATTTTTTAAAACTTTTTTTCAGCCATATGATTGGTCGTACCTAAAAAGCAACACTGATTTTTTTAAATCGAAATCTTTAAAGCCGTTTTTGAGAAAAATAAACTTTAACGTAACGGTTGTATGGCAGGTGCCGTTATTTTTTGAGCTAAAAAAAATTTCAATTTCCCTTCTGTACAATACCTAAAGAAAAAGAAGTCTATATACCAAGTTTGAAGCAATTCGGACCACCCGTTTGGGCTGTAGGTGTCTATACATACAGACAGACATACAGACGGACAGAATTTTTAGACCATCTTTCTTCGTCTTCACTATCATCGTAATGTCATGTTTGATTGTTATCTCAAAACTTTTTTTTTCGACGAATGCATAACTTGCCTTATAGTACCTATAATCGCAAGTAAAAAAACAAAAAATTGGTGGCTCTTTGTATAGGAGCCACCATTTAAAAAAGAGAAACTGAAAAAAATCAATGCCATCTGATAGGAAGCTGTAAGAAACTATACAAAACAAAGCTTGAGTGAATTCGATGCAACCGTTGACAACTTATGGCCATTTAAAAAAAAAACCGTTAAGAGCAGATCTCTGTTATTTCCATTTTTAGCCAAAAACTAAAAACGCAGTTCTCTTAAGAACACTAAAAAATATAACACACAAAGTTTATTCAAAATCGTTAAAGCCATTTTCCAGCAAATTAGAAAAAAACAACAAAAGTTGGCTAAAACTCAACGGCTCGTTGTATGGAAGCGACCGTTTAGAAAGGCTTCAGTTTAAAATTTATTAAACCATTCTATAGAAAACGATGAAAAACTATGTCAAACGAAATTTGAGTCGATTCAATCAAGCCGTTGTGAGCTTAGGGCTATTTGAAAAAAGCCGTTAAAACATGATTTCGTTACGCCCATTTGAGCCAAAAACAAAAAACGCAGTTTTGCTAGAAATGCTTAAAGTAAGCTAAATTTTGAGTTTAATCAAAATCGTTAGAGCCGTTTTCGAGAAAATCCAAATTGAAAAAAACCGTTACTTGAAAGGTACCAGTTTGAGCCGGACTAAAACGAAATAAAAAAAACCTCGACAACTGTTTTTCTTCAATGTACTATATATCAAGTTTGAGAAAATCCGTCAAGCGGTTTAGGCTGTAGCATGACGTGAAGAAGCGCACATCCGCACAGACGCAGAGACAGACCGACACGGACGGTATGGCGAAAACCACTTTTTTGGGCTTCTCTATCATCGTAATGTCATGTTTGATTAAAACCTCGATTTTCTTTTCTGCACGAAACCAATACTTGCCCTATCGAGCAAGTAAAAAGGTATGTAATCAAAAGCAAAGCGATCGTATGTGAAAAGAATTTATTATGTAGGTGAGGTGGATATACCTATTTTACTGTAGGATGAAAATTAAAAGAGATGCTTGAATTAATTATGGTTTGATTAAAGGGGGGTGGAACGTTAATACAAGTATTTACGTTACAGGGTGGGCGCCAGGTATTTTTGTTTTTTAAAAAAAGTAAAAAAAAATTGATTGGGGAATTTCAGTGAAATACAAATTTTAATTTATTTCTGGAATGGAGAATTTAAATGTTTTATTTAAACGTCTAGGAAACCTTGGCAGAAGGCCTGTACAAAAACCTGGAGTCTTTTTGATAAAAAAAAGGAAGAACAATAATTTTTCGAGGTTAACAGAAGGCTGATTCTCGAAAATAAGAATAGGAGCAAATAAAAAAAACAAACAATGGTTTGTGTCAAATGGACACAAAGAAAGATTACAATTATACTGGAAGGTGGAAAAAGGGTCACGAGTCCTACAATCTTCGGAGAAAACGAATAATCAGCGAGCGCCTACTTTGACAACAATATATTTGCCCCACATAGGGTCACAAATAAACACGAATTTACGAAATTTTAACAATTTAAACAACCAAAATACAAAGTTCTGGTAACAACCAGACACAAAATACTTAGCTTTGCAAATCCTCCAATTAGAATATTCTTCTGAAATGCTTTCCAAATTGTAACTCTCGATTACCTCAATCCATTTTCTCTTTATTCTTCAAGTTTTTTTTCCAAATTTCGCAAAATTTTGTATAGTTTTTCACGTCTATTTAATCTAACTTCAAAAATGTCTTCTTGTTTTTATCAAATCCAAAATTGAATTGTCATCCAAAATGGAGGCTTGACTTGTCCACTTCACCATGACCATATAGCCATCCTGTTCGGATCTTTTGCGTGGTGGTGTTCTTGTCTCAGTCATACAGCAGCATTTTGACATTTTACCTGTCAAAGTTGTTATTTGTTTTAAATAAAGCTCCTAATTAAAGTTCTTTAAATTAGAGATAAAGTGCGAGAAAAGTTCTAAGAAATCACCTTAAAACAAGTAAAACTGAGTGAATCATCAAAGCAATCCAGCTCCCGTGTAAGTTTTACAAAATAAGAAAAAAAAAAATACAACTCGCCTTAACCTTGAGCATTTAACCTCAACCCATGAATAAGAGGAGTTTGAATGCAATCTCACCTGACCATTTGAGAGAAGAAAAACGTATAATCTTTTCGCCAACAACTATTTCAGTGTCAAAAATGGGTTCATCTGCAGTAGTAACCGTTGACATTTTGAAGCAATTACTTAATGAAAGTAACAAAAAAAATTTAAGCGAACTACCCTCAAAAGTTGATTTCCAAGTATTGCACGCAGAATTATCTGGCCTGAAAACAAAGTACGAGGACATTGCTGCCAAGATTGAGTGTTTAGAACAGCGAAACAATGAATTGGAAGACCGAATTGACAACTTGTTGCAAAAGAGCCTAGAGTCGAATGTTGTGGTGCACATGCCCATGGAAGCCGACACTGACATGGAAGAAAGAGCTAAGTCTGTCTGAACTGATTTGTTAGGAACTGAGAATTCAGGTATTAAAATTGAGCATGCCCATTTGGTATCTGCTCCAAACAGTCGTAATTCAATCACCGTTGTCAATCTTAACTCACGAAGTGCTGCATGGGCAATACTCCGCAAAACAAAAGCACTAAAAACCGCACAAATCCAAGTCTACAAGGACCTCCCGTACAACACTCGTCGCAAAAAAAAATATATTGCTCTCGATTGCCACGTTCCTGCGTAATAGATTCCCTCACGTAAAAATCCAACAAAAAGATGACAAATTTTTCATTCTCAGCAATATATTTGCTTGGGATTTCACGCGTGGATTAATTTGTGGTACAAAAGATCCTCTGGAGGTGCTAAGGAAAACATTTGGTGGGAAGCTCAATTTATTTTGTGATCTTCAAAATTTTATGAATGAAGTTGAAGTAGAAGTAAAGCGTGTTAAAAAAAACCAAAATATTAAAAATGTCTGTGAAAGAACGTCCTGAATACAGCCACAGATGTAAACCAATGACTTGAATGCAGCCACAAATTTTACAATCAAACAGAACTTATGAATTTCCATTTTTATATAGCCGTCTCGTACTTGCCGTAGTTTGCACTCTTCTTCGATGTCATTCTCAATTGGGCCATGCCAAATGCGCTTTGTTTTGAGTTTTATTATTCATTCTTTGTCCAGCGATCGTGAAGTGCAAACTGCGGTAAGGAAAATATAATTTCTTGTATCTAATGAAATGAAATATTAATGTTCTTTATATTCAGAAATAAAATACCTACATACCTTCCTACAGTACTACATACTACTTTAACGCAATTAATCTTGCTGGTATTATTTTCGAGCTTCACCATCGTAGACAAGGGACAGCGTTTTATTTAGCAATTTAACAGTTTTGCCATAGACTAAATTGCGTTTGATTGCCGCCATTTTGAGACAGCCTACCGGCTGCATTTGAATTTGTATTGACGACCAGATGTGGTCGTTGCCGCCACTGATATTGTTGCGAGTTGAATCCTGTCGTTGTGAGGTTCTATTGCCGCCGCCATGATACACCGAACACCACAACCGAAAAACTCTCGTTCCAACACGACAGAACCACAAGCCAATGTGAACGAAGAGGACGCCAACTGGACAGATGAGAACGCAGCCGATGCTCATGCCGTAGCATCACCATCTAGTTCTTCACAGGGTCCTGCTGTTGCTGATGTCCACGCCGCTACATCACCTACTGGTTCCTTACCAGGTGTTCCTCTGGCTGATGTCCAAGTCGCCACATCTCCAGCTGGTTTCATACCTGGTGCTGCTCTGGCCGATGTAAATGCCGCCGCATCATCATCTGGTTCCTTTCCTGCCGCTCCTCTTGCCGATGCCAATGTCGCCGTATCAACATTTGAAGAGTTGGAAGTAGCCAATGCCAATGCCACCATGTCATCGCCTGGTTTCTCACAAGGGATTCCAGTGGCCAATGCCATTGCCACCACATCGTTTCCTCGTGCCTATCGTTGTGTCGGTGTACAAAATGCCAATTTTAATGCCGCCACATTGCCATATGGGTCTTTGCAGAGGAGTTTAGAGTACAGTGCCAATGCCGCCGCATCGCCCCTCTTTTCCTCGAGTACCTCTGCAATGGCAAATGCTAACATCACCACATCGGCATCTCACATTGTTCCTGCAACATGCATAACGACAGCTGCCATGCAAACCGCAGCGCAACAACAAGGCATTTTAGCAGAGATGCAGAGAAAACTCAACGCCTTTGAGTTTGAACTGAGAAACACCCAGATCAAATTGGGTGAAAGTGATTTGCAGTGCCGGTCTCTAAAAGAAGTACTGCAAAATGGACGGGTACACGACATTTCTTCTGCAACAGCTGCACAGTGGACGCCACAATTACCAACTGTCTCAAACGTGCCCGTTCAGCCAACAGAATTGTTTGCCAATTCGTCATTGCCGTCATACAATTTTGGTGTTCCATTGCCTGGAAACACTAATCATGTCACATTCACAAGCGTTCCCACCAACCTTAGATCGCAACCATCACCAACCGGACAGTGGTTTTCGCCACATCCTCAAGCACCGCACACCACTCCGAATTTTGCTGGAAGCTATAGTAACGCATCACGGCAACAATTTACTGCGCCTAGGAAACTTCAGGATTTGCCTGAACTCAGCGGTGATCCAGAAGACTGGCCAATGTTTTCAGCAGCGTATGTCGAGTCAACTGCAGCTTACAACTACAGTACCCTTGAAAACAGTATGCGCCTCCAAAAATCATTGAAAGGTGATGCGAGAAATGTGGTGCGGTGTATGCTGATTCATGCCGATAACGTGAGCTTGGTGATGGATCAACTTCAGACTAGTTTTGGCCGCCCTGAGCAGTTGATAGACAGCCAGCTTCAGCTTGTTCAGCAAATAGCTCCAATTTCTGAATCTTGCGTGGAAAGGATGATTCCGTTTGCAGTAAAGGCAAGAAATCTTGCTGCGTTTTTGTCATCCATCAATGGCCATCATCATTCAGCCAACCCAACCTTACTAAGGGAGCTTGTGTCAAAGCTTCCGATGAGCCAGAGGATTGGTTGGGCTGGATATACAACACAGATACAGCCGTATCCAACTGTAGTCGATTTCAGTAATTGGTTGAGTGGAGCTGCAAATCTTATTTCGCTGGTGCAGGACTCTAAGAATGCCAAGAGTCATACATCAGTGGAAACAAAACGTCGTTTAGTTCTTCACACCAGCGAAGATCAGCCAGCAGATCAATCAAAGTGTCCAATCTGTCAGTGCCCTCACAGAATAGTTGACTGCAAACGTTTTTTAGAAAGCAGCGTGAATGAAAGGTGGAATCAAGTTAGAAGATGTCGATTGTGCTTTACATGCCTGCGAGTGGGGCATGCTCTTAGGAAGTGTCGCCACCGCCAAAAGTTCTGTGGCTTGGACGGGTGCCAAAGAAGTCACCACCAGTTATTGCATGAACCAAGACCGCGTGTCTCTAAGAGTCGCGTCCACAACAACATAAAGCCAACGAAACAAGCGAAGCTGTTCTAGGCTGTACAGCCAGTTCAGTAAAAAACAGCAAGCTGCTTTTCCGAGTACTGCCTGTTACACTATATCGACACTGGAAGAGAGTCGAAACGTATGCTCTTATGGATAAAGGTCCCTCAATAACGATGATGGATAGCGGTCTAATTGAGGAACTAGGTTTGGATGGCCACCAACGCAAGTTGGATCTCAAATGGCTTGGAGGAAGAGCGGCCCAAGAAAACGTAACTATGGTCAGTCTGAACATCAGCGGAGCACATCTAAAGAAAAGACATTTGCTTCGCAATGTGTATGCTGTCGCTAACCTTCAACTGCCGTGACACCACAGATACTCATTGGTTTAGACCATTGTCACCTAGGTCTGCCAAGTGAGGCATTCGCTCTTCAAGAAAGTGGCCCATTCGCTGCAAACACGGAACTAGGTTGGGTAGTATTTGGCCCAACAAAGGGACGCATACCATTGGAGACTCAATGTCTTCTAGTCAAAACAAATGACGACGCCCTTCACGATTTGGTAGCTGATTATTTCCGGACTGAAAGCTTTGGGGTGCGGCCAGCACCAGTGGTGGAAACCGAAGAAGATATGCGCGCTCGAAGTATTTTGGAGTCAATTATAGTCGAGGTCAATGGAAGATACCAAACTGGACTTCTTTGGAAGAGTGACAATATTGAACTTCCTGAATCCTATGCTATGGCGAAGAGAAGGCTCTGTGGGATTGAGCGTAAGATGAAGAAAGATGATACATTTGCCGCCGCCTATAATAGTATCATCAGTACGTTCGTCACCCGAAAACTGCAGCCAGCAGAAGCAGTAAAAACTGATCCTAGGACTTGGTACCTTCCACACTTTGCCGTGGTAAATCCCAACAAGCCGAAGAAACTTCGTCTGGTGTTTGATGCTGCTGCCACAGTTAATGGAATTTCATTAAATTCATGCTTGCTAAAGGGACCACAACAATACCAACCGATACCATCAGTACTAACTAATTTTCGAGTGGGAGCCGTTGCCGTGTGCGGTGACATACGTGAAATGTTTCACCAAGTGCTGATACGACCAGAGGATAGGAGCTCACAAAGATTTCTCTGGCGATGTGGTATTGAAGATGCTACACCTGATATTTACGAGATGCTTGTCATGACATTTGGTGCTGCTTGTTCGCCTTGCGCAGCTCAACATGTTAAAACTATTAACGCCTTGAAGCATCGTGACAAATATGCCAGAGCCGTGAAGTCTATTGTACAGCACCATTACGTGGATGACTTCGTGGATAGCTTCGAATCAGTAGCTGAAGCTTTCAGTGTATCCAGGCAAGTTCGTGAGATTCACAAAGGAGCTGGGTTTGAGCTACGTAGTTTTAGTTCAAACTCACCAGAAGTGTTACGTGCTTTGGAAAACGGAGCAGAATCTGCAATGGTACTAAGTATGTTCTGGCAACCTTTTACTGATACCTTTCGATATCAGCTAAAGTTTCACCGAGTTGACCAGGATATAATTGCTGGAAAAAGATGCCCCAGCAAAAGAGAGCTTCTGAGTGTCATTATGTCAGTGTTTGACCCACTCGGGTTCTTGGCGAATTTCTTGATAACTGCCAAGCTATTGATGCGTGAGGTTTGGAGACGTGATCTGCTATGGGATGAACCATTACCCAGTAATATCTACGCAGCCTGGATTAAGTGGTGTCAGAAGCTGAGCAAAACTGTAGAGGTCCAGATACGACGGTGTTACTTTCTGAATGGAATGCCAAGACAGCTCCAGCTTCACATATTCGTCGACGCGAGTGAGGAGGCATTTGCTGCCGTTGCATATTGGAGGTGTGAAGGTTCTGAACAAGAAGCAGACCTCGCACTTGTGTGTGCCAAGACCAAGTGTGCACCATTGAAACCAATGACTGTTCCTCGCCTCGAGCTCCAGGCTGCCGTTCTGGGAACACGCTCAATGCAGACTATTATTGAGGAACATACCACTCTGGATGTCAGCCGATGTGTTTTGTGGACAGACTCAAAAATAGTCATAAAGTGGATTGTATCACAAAACCGCCGCTATAAGCCATTCGTAGCGCACAGGATAGCAGAAATACTCGCTGCAACTGAGGTATCCAATTGGAGATGGATACCTACCCAGGACAACGTTGCCGATGAAGCCACTCGATCAAATCGCCAGATCGACTTCAGCCCTTTATCTTGATGGTTGACTGGACCAAGCTTTCTCAAGGAAAGCGAACACATGTGGCCAGCCAGCTCTGCCGATGCTTGCCACCACGATGATGAAGATGAAGAACTGCGCCCAAAGTTCTCACTACTTGCCGTAAGTTGTAGCTTTATTGAAATCTCTAAGTTTTCGTCTCTTTTAAAGCTCAAAAGAACAATTGCATATGTGATACGATATACTCGCCGTCTGTAACACCTCATCAAACACTCTGATCACAATACCGAGCAAGCCGACCCTCTCCAATAAATCGTTGACGGGTTAACAGTTAAAGAGCTCCATGCAGCCGAACTTGGCTTATGTCGCCAAGCACAATCCGAAGTATATGCCGCCGATATAAGCCGGATAAAAGTTGGTAAATGCCTGGACAAGGGAAGCTCTTTGTATAACCTCCTGCCTTACATTGATGAGAACGGTGTCTTACGCGTCAGTGGTTGAATTGACGCAGCTAGTTGGCTTCCATACGACGCAAGACGACCGATTATACTTCCGCCTAATCATGCCTTTACTGAACTAGTCGTGACACATTATTATTCTGAGATGAAACATCAAATTGTCGAGGCTGTCATTTGTGAAGTTCGTCGTCTGTATTGGATTCCACGCCTTCGACAAGTCATGCGTAAGATGATCTCAAGATGCTGCCTATGCAAGATAAATAGAGCCAAGCCAGCTGCACCATTGATGGGACCTCTGCCAGAGGATCGTTTGACACCGTTTTTGAGACCATTTACCTACACCGGCCTTGACTATTTCGGACCCATCACAGTTACTATTGGTCGTCGAACAAAGAAAAGATGGGCGGCATTGTATACATGCCTTGTCGTTCGAGCTATTCACTTGGAAGTTGCTTATGACTTGTCCACAGATGCGTGTATTCTAACTATTCGCAACTTTATAAATCGCCGAGGAGTTCCTATTCGTATCCGCAGCGATAATAGAAAGAATTTCGTTGGAGCAGATCAGCAAGCGAAACGTTTCAGCGAGGTATTCGATAGTGACAGAATCCAGGATGAGCTCTCAGCCAAAGGTGTGGAATTGATCTTCAACTGCCCCAGTAACCCGTCTGAAGGAGGTGTCTTGAAACGCATGGTTCAGTGCGTGAAGAAAGTACTTCGGCTAACCTTAAAGGAAGTCTCACCTCGAGAGTATACGTTGCAATGCCTGATCATCGAAGCGGAAAATGTTGTGAACTCACGACCTCTTACGCACTTGCCAGTTTCCGTTGACCAGGAAGAGCCACTGACACCGAACCACCTTCTTCTGGGAACTGCGAATACCGCCCAAACACCGGTTAGAAGTGAAAAATTCAGGAAGCTGTGTAGCCTTGGGAAACAATGGCGTATTGCCCGCCAGCTCAGAGACCGATTCTGGAAACGTTGGATTTCAGAATACTTACCAACTTTAACACGCAGAGCCAAGTGGTGCCAAAGGACCGAACCGCTGAAACAAGGAGACCTGGTATTTATTTGTGACCCCAACCTACTTAGGAAGCAGTGGTGCCGAGGAAGAGTTGTGAGAATTTATGAGGGTGCAGATGGTGTGGTGAGAAGAGCCGATGTAAATACGAAGACAGGAGTACTACAACGACCAGTTTCTAAGTTGGCCGTTCTTAGCGTTGAGAGTGAATCGGGTTGATTCACGGGGGAGGGGATGTGAAAGAACGTCCTGAATACAGCCACAGATGTAAACCAATGGCTTGAATGCAGCCACAAATTTTACAATCAAACGGAACTTATGAATTTCCATTTTTATATAGCCGTCTCGTACTTGCCGTAGTTTGCACTCTTCTTCGATGTCATTCTCAATTGGGCCATGCCAAATGCGCTTTGTTTTGAGTTTCATTATTCATTCTTTGTCCAGCGATCGTGAAGTGCAAACTGCGGTAAGTAAAATATAATTTCTTGTATCTAATGAAATGAAATATTAATGTTCTTTATATTCAGAAATAAAATACCTACATACATACCTACAGTACTACATACTACTTTAACGCAATTAATCTTGCTGGTATTATTTTCGAGCTTCACCATCGTAGACAAGGGACAATGTCAATCGCAAAACGTCAAGCTATTCCAAATATAGTTCCAAATATAGTTTCAGTTTGAGTTTATTTATTTATCCAGACATAATTTACATTTAAGATTAAATCTTTTAAACATGCAAATATTCATATTATGTAAACAAAAATGGAATACAAAATTAAAATGTAATACTTAAAAATTTAAAATAAGAGAGAGAGTACAATTTCAGGAAGAGATAGAGTTGAATAAAATTGTATATATTCATACTTAGATACAATAAAGAAATAAATGAAATAAATGAATGCTCCTTAAAAATAAGAACCACTGAAAAATCGAAATAAGTCGCTTTGGATTACATTAAAAGGTCTGGTATTGATCGTTGTTTTGATTTGATGTGGAAGAGAGTTATAGAGTATCAATGTATGACTGAAGAACAGTCGTCTGGTAATTAAAAGGTAAGATCGTGGCAACAAAATATTGAAGGTTCGTTGCGATCCAGCAAAGTTAATGTTGTCATAAATGTACCTAGGACAGCGGTATTTTAGTATTTTCATCAACATAAACACGGATCTATAATCAAAGTAGGAGTGTTGATATTATTTTATCAACATAGGTCATGTAGCTTCTCTGCATGTCATTTCATTTAACGCATTTGCATATCAACATTAGTCATGTAGCTTCTCTGCATGTTATTCCATTTTAACGCCTTTTGCATTGCTTTTATTTTCGTAGCCAATGTGTGTATCTTGTATCATTCAATAGCCAATTCCCATAGAATGAATAATTTTGTGCATCTGTCAGCAAAATTATTGCATTCGAATATTGGATATGGTTATTGAACCTTATGAGTTTTTTTGTTTATTTTTTAGAAGTCAGCATTATGCGACTATTGTTATTGTTAATTAATTTTAGCTTAGTTTGCAAAAACTGTGTATAAATAGTATTGTAAGGAAATAAAAATTATCATTCACGATCAAACTCTCTTCGATTATTTCTGCTATTGCTTCCCCCCACCAGAGGTAAGGGGCATTGGTTTAAAATTATTTCTGCTACAGCTTCCCCCCACCAGAGGTAAGGGGCATTGGTATAAAATAAAGAACATATTCGACGATAATACACCGGTACATAGAACCGGGTGTATTTATTACTACGGCTGGTCAAGGTTTATGTACCCTGTCCAGCAAGATAATACAAAAGAGTACTATCTTTAAACATTGGTGACCCCGACGTGATTTATACGTCAAACTTCGAGGAAGTGAATCGTGAATCGTGAGTGCGTTGCCAGGGCTTTAACACTGGCTGTCAGCGAAGCGTTACCAGGGCTTTTTAACACTGGTATAAGCAATCAAGGTTCCTGAGTTGCAGAGTTCCAGCTCGAAGTGTAGCAGCGTTCCAGGTCGCAGAGTTCCAGGTTGCAGTGCTCCAGGAAGCAGCGTTCCAGTACCAAACATTCACTACACCTACCAAGTGGCCAGGGTCCACAGCAGTGCATTGATTCACAGCAAATTATTTGAATCTATTTATTGGATCTATAATCAAAGTAGGAGTGTTGATATTATTATATCAACATAGGTCATGTAGCTTCTCTGCATGTCATTTCATTTAACGCATTTGCATATCAACATTAGTCATGTAGCTTCTCTGCATGTTATTTCATTTTAACGCCTTTTGCATTGCTTTTATTTTCGTAGCCAATGTGTGCATCTCGTATCATGCAATAGCCAATTCCCATAGAATGAATAATTTTGTGCATCTGTCAGCAAAATTATTGCATTCGAATATTGGATATGGTTATTGAACCTTATGAGTTTTTTTGTTTATTTTTTAGAAGTCAGCATTATGCGACTATTGTTATTGTTAATTAATTTTAGCTTAGTTTGCAAAAACTGTGTATAAATAGTATTGTAAGGAAATAAAAATTATCATTCACGATCAAACTCTCTTCGATTATTTCTGCTATTGCTTCCCCCCACCAGAGGTGAGGGGTATTGGTTTAAAATTATTTCTGCTATTGCTTCCTCGCACCAGAGGTAAGGGGCATTGGTATAAAATAAAGAACATATTCGACGATAATACACCGGTACATAGATAGATAGATATAGTGTATTTATTACTACGGCTTGGTCAAGGTTTATGTACCCTGTTCAGCAAGATAATACAAAAGAGTACTATCTTTAAACATTGGTGACCCCGACGTGATTTCTACGTCAAACTTCGAGGAAGTGAATCGTGAATCGTGAGTACGTTGCCAGGGCTTTAACACTGGCTGTCAGCGAAGCGTTACAAGGGCTTTTTAACACTGGTATAAGCAATCAAGGTTCCTGAGTTGCAGAGTTCCAGCTCGAAGTGTAGCAGCGTTCCAGGTCGCAGAGTTCCAGGTTGCAGTGCTCCAGGAAGCAGCGTTCCAGTACAAAACATTCACTACACCAGGGTCCACAGCAGTGCATTGATTCACAGCAAATTATTTGAACCAACCATTTGAACCACCGTAAAAAGTACCATGGATGAGATGCAGGTTTTCAAAATAATAGCCCGGCAGAAGGCTACCGCTGAGGAACTTCAGAAACTAAAAACAAACATGAGCAAATACAGTGCTGACCGCAAAACACTGCATTATAAAAAAAAAAGATTGCAAATTCTTGAAGCACTATGGGTGGAACTCCGCCAAAACCATGAATCTGTAAAGAATTTTGTTAAGGCGGATACGCCATATATTCAAGGAAAAACGTATGAAAATTTCCAAAGAATTTACCTCGAATTAAAACAAACTCTCCATTTAATTTTGCCTGGGCCAACTGAAGATGATGGCAATGGAACAACTGGTGGTGCAATCCCAACAAGCAGTGGAACCATTCCTAAGGCTCCAGCTCCAGCTCAATTGAAGCCCACATTGCCTGAGCATACGGAAAAGACAATCCACACAAGCACTGGAACCATTCCTAAGGCTCCAGCTCCAGCTCAATCTAAACCCACATTGCCTGAGCTTACGGAAAAGACAAAATGGTCGTCCGACATGCCTGTTGCCTCTGTGGAATTAGTAAGGCTGATAAAAAAAACAGTCATCAATGATCGTAATGGTCGAAAACTCAATGAAGCGCCTAATTCAAGACCAAGAACAACATTCTGAGGAGTTCTACTTGATAAGGCTTAAATCGATTGAACAGGACTGGGCGGCAATACGAGGCTTCCATCATAAAATATGGGAACTACTAGATGAGCCGAATTCTTCAGTCTATGATGTCGAACAATTTCTTTCCATAGAAGATGAAGTGCATACTGCACTTACGACACTTTATAACCGATCAAGATCGAATTCTGGATCCAGGACAACTATAACCCAAAATCAAGGGACGAAATTACCAAGAGTAGTATTGCCGAAATTCGATGGTGACTACTCAAAGTGGATACAGTTTCGCAATCTATATACGGAGCTTATCCACAATCAACCCATTTCACCATGCCAGAAGATGTGGTATCTGAAGACCACAATCACAGGAGAAGCTGAAAGGCTGATTCAGCACTTCTCCATATCTGACAACTACAACTACATTGCTGCTTGGGAAACGATTACAAGCCGTTATGAAAACACTCGACTTATGGTAACAGCCTTACTAAACAAATTAATGGCACAACCTAAAAGTCAAAACGAAAGTTCTTCCGCCATAAAGTCACTGCATGACGCTACGCAAGAATGCCTCCGCAGCCTGCAAAACCTTGGCATAGAGACAACCAATTGGGATCCAATACTCTTGCACATTCTCATCAAGCGGTTAGATCGAAATTCTCTCACTCTTTGGGAACAATCATTAAAAACCCAAAAACTCATGCCCACATTTAAGGAGTTCCTATCATTCTTGGAGCTGCGGTTCCAATCGTTGGAGGCATTATCAACAACCACAAGGGAAGGTTCGGATGAACAACGAAGAAGATTAAGACCCAATAAGGCCTTAACCAGGGTCGCTGCAGCAGGACCCAAATGTATTTCCTGCAAGGGCAATCATCAGCTGTACGCCTGCCAGAAATTTCTACAGTTAAGTCCAAAACACCGATTGCGCCTAGTTCAAAGATCAAGGCACTGTGCAAATTGTCTGAAATCAGGGCACTTCACTAAAGACTACTCGGTCGGAGGGTGCGCAAAGTGCCAAAAGGGGCACAATACACTCCTTCATTTGGATTACCCCGAAAAACCAGACGGTTCAAAAACATCAACGCTAGCAGGTACCCCAACTTCTGTCGCTGACTCGCCAAAGATCTGCACTTCCGCGACAGAGCCCACACCTCTTAGCACAAACATTACAATCAAATCTTAAAGTGTGAACAACTAACATGTGGAGCTTTACTGGACTCTGGATCGCAGGTTAATTTAATAACTGAAAGGCTGATTAAAATCTTAGGACAAAGACAAATGCACGAGACACTGCTTGTTGAGGGGATCGGTCAAAGCAAGAGGTCATCCCTTCGAAGAATCAATCTGGAGATTGGTTCAAAAATAAATGGATTCTCCACGAGAATTGAAGCACACGTATTGTCAAAAATTGTCTCACCGCAACCATCACGAGCAATTGTAACTTCAAATTGGTCGATTCCGAGGAATATCGTTTTGGCTGATTTGCAATTTAATCAGCCAGGGCCAATCGATCTTCTTATTGGTGTGGAAATTTTCTATGCTACCTTAGCTGTTGGTCAAATCAAATTAGGTGAAGATCTACTAACACTTCAAAATACTGTGTTTGAATGGACAGTAGCAGGCAAGGTGCCATTAACTAATGATGGACTTTTAGCATAGTGTGGAATATGCACTGAGGATGAAGCCTTTGATCTGCAGATTGAGAAATTTTGGCGGTTAGAAGAAACCCCCACCTCTCTAGATAATTTCACCCAAGCAGAAAGACGTTGTGAAGCTCATTTTGTCCAAACATCAACAAAGGACTCGAATGGCCGATTTGTGGTTCGCTTACCATTCAAGAAAGGTGAATCAAAAGACATTGCTTTCCGGAGGTTCATATCTCTTGAACGAAGGTAAGCCAATTCAAAAGAACTGAAAAAACTCTACACAGAGTTTATGGTGGAGTACCAGAAATTGGGCCACATGCAGGAAGTTAATTTCCATCAAATAACAAAGCCCTACTATTTCTTGCCCCATCATTGCGTTTAAAAGCCCGACAGTAGCACTACAAAGCTAAGGGTAGTTTTTGATGGTTCCGCAAAATCCTCATCAAATATAACACTGAACGACATCCTGTCCACGGGCCCAACAATACAAGATGACGTTTTTACGATGCTGTTGCGATTCCGTATACCAAGATTTGTATTTACAGCGGACATAGAGAAAATGTACCGTCAAATACTTGTAAACGATGAGGACCGAAAGTTCCAACTAATATGGTGGAGGAACAGCCCAAATGACCCGTTAAAGTGTTTCCAGCTCAACACCGTCACCTACGGAACAACATCTGCATCGTACCTGGCCACAAAGTGCCTCCAAGTTTTGGCGCAAAATAACGAGGATCGTTACCCATCGCGGTCAAAGGTATTATCTCGTGACTTCTACGTAGATGATGTTATAACCGGTGCAGATAAGTTGACTGAACTTTTGAATACCCAAACTGAACTCCTGACTATCCTTCACAATAGCTGCTTCACATGTTCGTCGATCTGCGGCTGAGCTGATGCAGACGTTCTCATCGATGGGTACTGGAAGTGGAGCCAGTCTATGTATGGCCCAACGAAAAATACCAGTAGCCGTTTTTACATCAGCTACACGAACCAACCCGTCGTCTCCAGTGATGATGTTTGTAATGCGTCCAAGTGGCCACATTAAACTGGGTACATTGTCGTCCTTTATTATGACCATCATTCCCGGTTCTGCATTTTGACACCGGTCCTTCCATTTGTATCTATGTTGTAGTTGGTTTAGAGCGTATTCATTTACGATTTATCAACAATTTTAAAGAAAAAGACCTTAAGTCGAGAAAGGACTTGAAAATGAGAAGAGGCCTCTTAACTGTTTCTGAATTGAGTCAATCGAAGAAGGCAGTATTTTAGCAAATGCAGCAATTGGAGATGGAAGAGGACATCCTATATTTAAGAGATAAAAGTGTGGTTTCAGATAAAAGTTCACTCAAGAGCCTAACCCCATTTCTCGATGCGGAAGATATCATTTGAGTCGGTGGGCGTTTGGAAGCATCGGCATTAGCATACGACGCTAAGCACCCAGTACTCCTACCACATCGTCACCCGTTTACAAAAATGATACTCCATGACATTCATATTGAGAATAATCATGCTGGACCAAACTATTCTTTCAATTGCTAGGCAGGCAATCTGGCCACTTAGAGGGAAGACCTTGGCACGATCTGTGACGCACAATTGCGTTAAATGCGCTCGTGCCAGCCCGAAGCTTCTGAACCAACAAATGGGAAAATTTACCTGCTAACCGAATACAACCGGCCAGGCCATTCGTAAATACAGGCATTAATTTTTGTGGCCCAGTTTTAACGCATTACAAAATAAGAGGCAAGCACCCGCAGAAATCATACATCTCAATTTTTCGCTGTTTTTCCACAAAGGCCTGTCATTTGGAGCTCGTGACTGATCTCACAACTCAAGGATTTTTGGGTGCACTTAAACGATTCATGGCAAGGCGAGGCCATTGCAGAAATATTTACTGTGACAATGCAACAAACTTCGTGGGAGCGAGGAACCAGCTAAAGGAGCTATTATCATTTATTGATGTTGAAAGTGAAAGAAACAAGATTGCATCTACATGTTCTACAAAGGGCTGTGATATTCATTTCATTCCGCCACGCTCCCCACATTTCGGAGGTCTATGGGAGGCTGCCATACTCAATTCAAGGCCAATATCTCCAATGTCTGAATTTCCAAATGACCTAAGAGCTCTCACTCCAGGGCATTTTCTTATCGGAGAGCCTCCCATCATCAATGTCGATCCTGATGCTGCACGATCCAACTCAGGCCCAAATGCTCACTGGAACCTCGTTAGTAATCTAAAGAACGAATTCTGGCGCCGGTGGTCCCGAGATTATCTAAACAAACTACAACATAGATACAAATGGAAGGACCGGTGTCAAAATGCAGAACCGGGAATGATGGTCATTATAAAGGACGACAATTTACCCACTTTAAAGTGGCCACTTGGACGCATTACAAACGTTATCACTGGAGACGACGGGTTGGTTCCTGTAGCTGATGTAAAAACGGCTACTGGTATTTTTCGTCGGGCCATACATAGACTGGCTCCACTTCCAGTACCCATCGATGAGAACGTCTGCATCAGCATAGTCACAGAAATGTACGCCGGTAAACATTCGCCCATTTAAATCCCAACCAGGAATATAATTTGAGAATCTGGGGACCTCTTCACTTCCGTCAAGCAGTTGGGATATCATCGCCTATTACGACACGAACTCCTATTGGACGGAGTATCAAACTGTAAGGAACTACAGCGAGAGACTTGTAAACATCTGCCATTTGTTACCAAACAAAACCGAAACCTGCAAAGGAACGATATCCCATTTCAACAGAATAAATGAGGACTTCAAGAAAGGAAATGAGTTGTTAGCTGACACATCCACTAATCGAATAATTCGCCGTGGAGCGCTCAATGTCGTAGGAAATGTAGCTAATGCCCTATTTGGAGTTTTGAATTCTGAATACGCTGATAAAATGTCCGCCTCAATCAATAAAATTCAGCAGGATGAAGGACAGCTCGTCAACCAAATTTGAAACCAAACATCAATAATTGACTCCACCATTTACATAATAAGGCGAAATGAACAGGAAACAAGCTCTAGGTTTCAAGAAATTGACGCAAATCTTCAACAATTTGCCGCGTTGATTAACGGCATTAAGCTAGAACATCATGAAGAAAAACTGCGCTAGCTATTTAATTCACTAGCACTGCAATTGATCTTAGCCTTGTCGCAGATACAAAAAACACAAGCTTCCTTAATAGATGTTCTAATCGACACCCACCACGGAAAGATAAATCCACAACTCATATCACCTGATCAATTACGTGATGAACTTCTGCGAATTAAAGCCAATTTGCCCACAGCCCTTAGACTTCCAGTAGCACAAGAGGGTATACTTAAATTGTATCAACTCATGAGCATTCACGGAAGGATACTCTCCGATCATATCATATTTAAGCTCACATTGCCATTACTAAGCCTTGATGAATTTGAGCTATTCAAGGTGACAACAGTTCCAGTATCTGTAAATGGTACATTCTTCACCATAAGTCGATCCACGGAGTATATCATGGTAACATTGCACCGTGATCAGTACTATCCGCTGTCAGAAGGAGAGTTTCAAAAATGCTTTTCACTTACTCACGAAAATCACTTGTGTAATCAACGTCATCCAATATACACTAAGGGATCAGACATAAGTTCTTGCGAAATCCATTACCTGAGCCATAATCAACAATCTCCATCATGCAAGATAACGAAGACCATCGAAGGACCTCATTGGATTCAGCTTTGCTCTCCAAACGAATGGATTTACGTACTAAAGAAAAGAATTACTTTAAACGTCGTCTGCAATGGAACTGCAACACCGAGCATTTAAGAGGGCTCAGGAATACTTCAAATTCAACCCAACTGTGTAATCAAGGATGACCGCAAGAATGACGCTGCGTGGTTATTCAATACATTCAACTTACTCAAGAATGTCACTGTCACCCCTAGCAAACCTTTCGGATTATGCTATTCCAGACAAATTCAATCCGGTAGTTCACCAAACCTCGAGCTACAAAAACCATTTGCTAGAGCTTGATGAGCTAAAGCAGCAACTGTTAAACATAACCAATAATTTGTCGTTGTCCACATCCTCTTACGATACACACCAATTTGCAGTGGGTTATATGGGACTTCTCATATCAATCACGGCACTGATCCTCCTACTGTGGAAATTGTTTAGCATGTACCGCTCTGATACCAACAAGACAGCTCCCACAAGGCAGAATACGAAAATTGAAGAGGAAGAACCCAACATTGAGGACCCCAACACCGTCACATTCGAAGTTTTGGTATAGTTTCGAACATAGTTCAACGCGCGGAGAATGTTGATATTATTATATCAACATAGGTCATGTAGCTTCTCTGCATGTCATTTCATTTAACGCATTTGCATATCAACACTAGTCATGTAGCTTCTCTGCATGTTATTTCATTTTAACGCCTTTTGCATTGCTTTTATTTTCGTAGCCAATGTGTGCATCTCGTATCATGCAATAGCCAATTCCCATAGAATGAATAATTTTGTGCATCTGTCAGCAAAATTATTGCATTCGAATATTGGATATGGTTATTGAACCTTATGAGTTTTTTTTGTTTATTTTTTAGAAGTCAGCATTATGCGACTATTGTTATTGTTAATTAATTTTAGCTTAGTTTGCAAAAACTGTGTATAAATAGTATTGTAAGGAAATAAAAATTATCATTCACGATCAAACTCTCTTCGATTATTTCTGCTATTGCTTCCCCCCACCAGAGGTAAGGGGTATTGGTTTAAAATTATTTCTGCTATTGCTTCCTCGCACCAGAGGTAAGGGGCATTGGTATAAAATAAAGAACATATTCGACGATAATACACCGGTACATAGATAGATAGATATAGTGTATTTATTACTACGGCTGGTCAAGGTTTATGTACCCTGTCCAGCAAGATAATACAAAAGAGTACTATCTTTAAACATTGGTGACCCCGACGTGATTTCTACGTCAAACTTCGAGGAAGTGAATCGTGAATCGTGAGTACGTTGCCAGGGCTTTAACACTGGCTGTCAGCGAAGCGTTACAAGGGCTTTTTAACACTGGTATAAGCAATCAAGGTTCCTGAGTTGCAGAGTTCCAGCTCGAAGTGTAGCAGCGTTCCAGGTCGCAGAGTTCCAGGTTGCAGTGCTCCAGAAAACAGCGTTCCAGTACCAAACATTCACTACACCAGGGTCCACAGCAGTGCATTGATTCACAGCAAATTATTTGAACCAACCATTTGAACCACCGTAAAAAGTACCATGGATGAGATGCAGGTTTTCAAAATAATAGCCCGGCAGAAGGCTACCGCTGAGGAACTTCAGAAACTAAAAACAAACATGAGCAAATACAGTGCTGACCGCAAAACACTGCATTATAAAAAAAAAGATTGCAAATTCTTGAAGCACTATGGGTGGAACTCCGCCAAAACCATGAATCTGTAAAGAATTTTGTTAAGGCGGATACGCCATATATTCAAGGAAAAACGTATGAAAATTTCCAAAGAATTTACCTCGAATTAAAACAAACTCTCCATTTAATTTTGCCTGGGCCAACTGAAGATGATGGCAATGGAACAACTGGTGGTGCAATCCCAACAAGCAGTGGAACCATTCCTAAGGCTCCAGCTCCAGCTCAATTGAAGCCCACATTGTCATTATAAAGGACGACAATTTACCCACTTTAAAGTGGCCACTTGGACGCATTACAAACGTTATCACTGGAGACGACGGGTTGGTTCCTGTAGCTGATGTAAAAACGGCTACTGGTATTTTTCGTCGGGCCATACATAGACTGGCTCCACTTCCAGTACCCATCGATGAGAACGTCTGCATCAGCATAGTCACAGAAATGTACGCCGGTAAACATTCGCCCATTTAAATCCCAACCAGGAATATAATTTGAGAATCTGGGGACCTCTTCACTTCCGTCAAGCAGTTGGGATATCATCGCCTATTACGACACGAACTCCTATTGGACGGAGTATCAAACTGTAAGGAACTACAGCGAGAGACTTGTAAACATCTGCCATTTGTTACCAAACAAAACCGAAACCTGCAAAGGAACGATATCCCATTTCAACAGAATAAATGAGGACTTCAAGAAAGGAAATGAGTTGTTAGCTGACACATCCACTAATCGAATAATTCGCCGTGGAGCGCTCAATGTCGTAGGAAATGTAGCTAATGCCCTATTTGGAGTTTTGAATTCTGAATACGCTGATAAAATGTCCGCCTCAATCAATAAAATTCAGCAGGATGAAGGACAGCTCGTCAACCTAATTTGAAACCAAACATCAATAATTGACTCCACCATTTACATAATAAGGCGAAATGAACAGGAAACAAGCTCTAGGTTTCAAGAAATTGACGCAAATCTTCAACAATTTGCCGCGTTGATTAACGGCATTAAGCTAGAACATCATGAAGAAAAACTGCGCTAGCTATTTAATTCACTAGCACTGCAATTGATCTTAGCCTTGTCGCAGATACAAAAAACACAAGCTTCCTTAATAGATGTTCTAATCGACACCCACCACGGAAAGATAAATCCACAACTCATATCACCTGATCAATTACGTGATGAACTTCTGCGAATTAAAGCCAATTTGCCCACAGCCCTTAGACTTCCAGTAGCACAAGAGGGTATACTTAAATTGTATCAACTCATGAGCATTCACGGAAGGATACTCTCCGATCATATCATATTTAAGCTCACATTGCCATTACTAAGCCTTGATGAATTTGAGCTATTCAAGGTGACAACAGTTCCAGTATCTGTAAATGGTACATTCTTCACCATAAGTCGATCCACGGAGTATATCATGGTAACATTGCACCGTGATCAGTACTATCCGCTGTCAGAAGGAGAGTTTCAAAAATGCTTTTCACTTACTCACGAAAATCACTTGTGTAATCAACGTCATCCAATATACACTAAGGGATCAGAAATAAGTTCTTGCGAAATCCATTACCTGAGCCATAATCAACAATCTCCATCATGCAAGATAACGAAGACCATCGAAGGACCTCATTGGATTCAGCTTTGCTCTCCAAACGAATGGATTTACGTACTAAAGAAAAGAATTACTTTAAACGTCGTCTGCAATGGAACTGCAACACCGAGCATTTAAGAGGGCTCAGGAATACTTCAAATTCAACCCAACTGTGTAATCAAGGATGACCGCAAGAATGACGCTGCGTGGTTATTCAATACATTAAACTTACTCAAGAATGTCACTGTCACCCCTAGCAAACCTTTCGGATTATGCTATTCCAGACAAATTCAATCCGGTAGTTCACCAAACCTCGAGCTACAAAAACCATTTGCTAGAGCTTGATGAGCTAAAGCAGCAACTGTTAAACATAACCAATAATTTGTCGTTGTCCACATCCTCTTACGATACACACCAATTTGCAGTGGGTTATATGGGACTTCTCATATCAATCACGGCACTGATCCTCCTACTGTGGAAATTGTTTAGCATGTACCGCTCTGATACCAACAAGACAGCTCCCACAAGGCAGAATACGAAAATTGAAGAGGAAGAACCCAACATTGAGGACCCCAACACCGTCACATTCGAAGTTTTGGTATAGTTTCGAACATAGTTCAACGCGCGGAGAATGTTGATATTATTATATCAACATAGGTCATGTAGCTTCTCTGCATGTCATTTCATTTAACGCATTTGCATATCAACACTAGTCATGTAGCTTCTCTGCATGTTATTTCATTTTAACGCCTTTTGCATTGCTTTTATTTTCGTAGCCAATGTGTGCATCTCGTATCATGCAATAGCCAATTCCCATAGAATGAATAATTTTGTGCATCTGTCAGCAAAATTATTGCATTCGAATATTGGATATGGTTATTGAACCTTATGAGTTTTTTTTGTTTATTTTTTAGAAGTCAGCATTATGCGACTATTGTTATTGTTAATTAATTTTAGCTTAGTTTGCAAAAACTGTGTATAAATAGTATTGTAAGGAAATAAAAATTATCATTCACGATCAAACTCTCTTCGATTATTTCTGCTATTGCTTCCCCCCACCAGAGGTAAGGGGTATTGGTTTAAAATTATTTCTGCTATTGCTTCCTCGCACCAGAGGTAAGGGGCATTGGTATAAAATAAAGAACATATTCGACGATAATACACCGGTACATAGATAGATAGATATAGTGTATTTATTACTACGGCTGGTCAAGGTTTATGTACCCTGTCCAGCAAGATAATACAAAAGAGTACTATCTTTAAACATTGGTGACCCCGACGTGATTTCTACGTCAAACTTCGAGGAAGTGAATCGTGAATCGTGAGTACGTTGCCAGGGCTTTAACACTGGCTGTCAGCGAAGCGTTACAAGGGCTTTTTAACACTGGTATAAGCAATCAAGGTTCCTGAGTTGCAGAGTTCCAGCTCGAAGTGTAGCAGCGTTCCAGGTCGCAGAGTTCCAGGTTGCAGTGCTCCAGAAAACAGCGTTCCAGTACCAAACATTCACTACACCAGGGTCCACAGCAGTGCATTGATTCACAGCAAATTATTTGAACCAACCATTTGAACCACCGTAAAAAGTACCATGGATGAGATGCAGGTTTTCAAAATAATAGCCCGGCAGAAGGCTACCGCTGAGGAACTTCAGAAACTAAAAACAAACATGAGCAAATACAGTGCTGACCGCAAAACACTGCATTATAAAAAAAAAGATTGCAAATTCTTGAAGCACTATGGGTGGAACTCCGCCAAAACCATGAATCTGTAAAGAATTTTGTTAAGGCGGATACGCCATATATTCAAGGAAAAACGTATGAAAATTTCCAAAGAATTTACCTCGAATTAAAACAAACTCTCCATTTAATTTTGCCTGGGCCAACTGAAGATGATGGCAATGGAACAACTGGTGGTGCAATCCCAACAAGCAGTGGAACCATTCCTAAGGCTCCAGCTCCAGCTCAATTGAAGCCCACATTGCCTGAGCATACGGAAAAGACAATCCACACAAGCACTGGAACCATTCCTAAGGCTCCAGCTCCAGCTCAATCTAAACCCACATTGCCTGAGCTTACGGAAAAGACAAAATGGTCGTCCGACATGCCTGTTGCCTCTGTGGAATTAGTAAGGCTGATAAAAAAAACAGTCATCAATGATCGTAATGGTCGAAAACTCAATAAAGCGCCTAATTCAAGACCAAGAACAACATTCTGAGGAGTTCTACTTGATAAGGCTTAAATCGATTGAACAGGACTGGGCGGCAATACGAGGCTTCCATCATAAAATATGGGAACTACTAGATGAGCCGAATTCTTCAGTCTATGATGTCGAACAATTTCTCTCCATAGAAGATGAAGTACATACTGCACTTACGACACTTTATAACCGATCAAGATCGAATTCTGGATCCAGGACAACTATAACCCAAAATCAAGGGACGAAATTACCAAGAGTAGTATTGCCGAAATTCGATGGTGACTACTCAAAGTGGATACAGTTTCGCAATCTATATACGGAGCTTATCCACAATCAACCCATTTCACCATGCCAGAAGATGTGGTATCTGAAGACCACAATCACAGGAGAAGCTGAAAGGCTGATTCAGCACTTCTCCATATCTGACAACTACAACTACATTGCTGCTTGGGAAACGATTACAAGCCGTTATGAAAACACTCGACTTATGGTAACAGCCTTACTTAACAAATTAATGGCACAACCTAAAAGTCAAAACGAAAGTTCTTCCGCCATAAAGTCACTGCATGGCGCTACGCAAGAATGCCTCCGCAGCCTGCAAAACCTTGGCATAGAGACAACCAATTGGGATCCAATACTCTTGCACATTCTCATCAAGCGGTTAGATCGAAATTCTCTCACTCTTTGGGAACAATCATTAAAAACCCAAAAACTCATGCCCACATTTAAGGAGTTCCTATCATTCTTGGAGCTGCGGTTCCAATCGTTGGAGGCATTATCAACAACCACAAGGGAAGGTTCGGATGAACAACGAAGAAGATTAAGACCCAATAAGGCCTTAACCAGGGTCGCTGCAGCAGGACCCAAATGTATTTCCTGCAAGGGCAATCATCAGCTGTACGCCTGCCAGACATTTCTACAGTTAAGTCCAAAACACCGATTGCGCCTAGTTCAAAGATCAAGGCACTGTGCAAATTGTCTGAAATCAGGGCACTTCACTAAAGACTACTCGGTCGGAGGGTGCGCCAAGTGCCAAAAGGGGCACAATACACTCCTTCATTTGGATTACCCCGAAAAACCAGACGGTTCAAAAACATCAACGCTAGCAGGTACCCCAACTTCTGTCGCTGACTCGCCAAAGATCTGCACTTCCGCGACAGAGCCCACACCTCTTAGCACAAACATTACAATCAAATCTTAAAGTGTGAACAACTAACATGTGGAGCTTTACTGGACTCTGGATCGCAGGTTAATTTAATAACTGAAAGGCTGACCAAAATCTTAGGACAAAGACAAATGCACGAGACACTGCTTGTTGAGGGGATCGGTCAAAGCAAGAGGTCATCCCTTCGAAGAATCAATCTGGAGATTGGTTCAAAAATAAATGGATTCTCCACGAGAATTGAAGCACACGTATTGTCAAAAATTGTCTCACCGCAACCATCACGAGCAATTGTAACTTCAAATTGGTCGATTCCGAGGAATATCGTTTTGGCTGATTTGCAATTTAATCAGCCAGGGCCAATCGATCTTCTTATTGGTGTGGAAATTTTCTATGCTACCTTAGCTGTTGGTCAAATCAAATTAGGTGAAGATCTACTAACACTTCAAAATACTGTGTTTGAATGGACAGTAGCAGGCAAGGTGCCATTAACTAATGATGGACTTTTAGCATAGTGTGGAATATGCACTGAGGATGAAGCCTTTGATCTGCAGATTGAGAAATTTTGGCGGTTAGAAGAAACCCCCACCTCTCTAGATAATTTCACCCAAGCAGAAAGACGTTGTGAAGCTCATTTTGTCCAAACATCAACAAAGGACTCGAATGGCCGATTTGTGGTTCGCTTACCATTCAAGAAAGGTGAATCAAAAGACATTGCTTTCCGGAGGTTCATATCTCTTGAACGAAGGTAAGCCAATTCAAAAGAACTGAAAAAACTCTACACAGAGTTTATGGTGGAGTACCAGAAATTGGGCCACATGCAGGAAGTTAATTTCCATCAAATAACAAAGCCCTACTATTTCTTGCCCCATCATTGCGTTTAAAAGCCCGACAGTAGCACTACAAAGCTAAGGGTTGTTTTTGATGGTTCCGCAAAATCCTCATCAAATATAACACTGAACGACATCCTGTCCACGGGCCCAACAATACAAGATGACGATTTTACGATGCTATTGCGATTCCGTATACCAAGATTTGTATTTACAGCGGACATAGAGAAAATGTACCGTCAAATACTTGTAAACGATGAGGACCGAAAGTTCCAACTAATATGGTGGAGGAACAGCCCAAATGACCCGTTAAAGTGTTTCCAGCTCAACACCGTCACCTACGGAACAACATCTGCATCGTACCTGGCCACAAAGTGCCTCCAAGTTTTGGCGCAAAATAACGAGGATCGTTACCCATCGCGGTCAAAGGTATTATCTCGTGACTTCTACGTAGATGATGTTATAACCGGTGCAGATAAGTTGACTGAACTTTTGAATACCCAAACTGAACTCCTGACTATCCTTCACAATAGCTGCTTCACATGTTCGTCGATCTGCGGCTGAGCTGATGCAGACGTTCTCATCGATGGGTACTGGAAGTGGAGCCAGTCTATGTATGGCCCAACGAAAAATACCAGTAGCCGTTTTTACATCAGCTACACGAACCAACCCGTCGTCTCCAGTGATGATGTTTGTAATGCGTCCAAGTGGCCACATTAAACTGGGTACATTGTCGTCCTTTATTATGACCATCATTCCCGGTTCTGCATTTTGACACCGGTCCTTCCATTTGTATCTATGTTGTAGTTGGTTTAGAGCGTATTCATTTACGATTTATCAACAATTTTAAAGAAAAATACCTTAAGTCGAGAAAGGACTTGAAAATGAGAAGAGGCCTCTTAACTGTTTCTGAATTGAGTCAATCGAAGAAGGCAGTATTTTAGCAAATGCAGCAATTGGAGATGGAAGAGGACATCCTATATTTAAGAGATAAAAGTGTGGTTTCAGATAAAAGTTCACTCAAGAGCCTAACCCCATTTCTCGATGCGGAAGATATCATTTGAGTCGGTGGGCGTTTGGAAGCATCGGCATTAGCATACGACGCTAAGCACCCAGTACTCCTACCACATCGTCACCCGTTTACAAAAATGATACTCCATGACATTCATATTGAGAATAATCATGCTGGACCAAACTATTCTTTCAATTGCTAGGCAGGCAATCTGGCCACTTAGAGGGAAGACCTTGGCACGATCTGTGACGCACAATTGTGTTAAATGCGCTCGTGCCAGCCCGAAGCTTCTGAACCAACAAATGGGAAAATTTACCTGCTAACCGAATACAACCGGCCAGGCCATTCGTAAATACAAGCATTAATTTTTGTGGCCCAGTTTTAACGCATTACAAAATAAGAGGCAAGCACCCGCAGAAATCATACATCTCAATTTTTCGCTGTTTTTCCACAAAGGCCTGTCATTTGGAGCTCGTGACTGATCTCACAACTCAAGGATTTTTGGGTGCACTTAAACGATTCATGGCAAGGCGAGGCCATTGCAGAAATATTTACTGTGACAATGCAACAAACTTCGTGGGAGCGAGGAACCAGCTAAAGGAGCTATTATCATTTATTGATGTTGAAAGTGAAAGAAACAAGATTGCATCTACATGTTCTACAAAGGGCTGTGATTTTCATTTCATTCCGCCACGCTCCCCACATTTCGGAGGTCTATGGGAGGCTGCCATACTCAATTCAAGGCCAATATCTCCAATGTCTGAATTTCCAAATGACCTAAGAGCTCTCACTCCAGGGCATTTTCTTATCGGAGAGCCTCCCATCATCAATGTCGATCCTGATGCTGCACCATCCAACTCAGGCCCAAATGCTCGCTGGAACCTCGTTAGTAATCTAAAGAACGAATTCTGGCGCCGGTGGTCCCGAGATTATCTAAACAAACTACAACATAGATACAAATGGAAGGACCGGTGTCAAAATGCAGAACCGGGAATGATGGTCATTATAAAGGACGACAATTTACCCACTTTAAAGTGGCCACTTGGACGCATTACAAACGTTATCACTGGAGACGACGGGTTGGTTCCTGTAGCTGATGTAAAAACGGCTACTGGTATTTTTCGTCGGGCCATACATAGACTGGCTCCACTTCCAGTACCCATCGATGAGAACGTCTGCATCAGCATAGTCACAGAAATGTACGCCGGTAAACATTCGCCCATTTAAATCCCAACCAGGAATATAATTTGAGAATCTGGGGACCTCTTCACTTCCGTCAAGCAGTTGGGATATCATCGCCTATTACGACACGAACTCCTATTGGACGGAGTATCAAACTGTAAGGAACTACAGCGAGAGACTTGTAAACATCTGCCATTTGTTACCAAACAAAACCGAAACCTGCAAAGGAACGATATCCCATTTCAACAGAATAAATGAGGACTTCAAGAAAGGAAATGAGTTGTTAGCTGACACATCCACCAATCGAATAATTCGCCGTGGAGCGCTCAATGTCGTAGGAAATGTAGCTAATGCCCTATTTGGAGTTTTGAATTCTGAATACGCTGATAAAATGTCCGCCTCAATCAATAAAATTCAGCAGGATGAAGGACAGCTCGTCAACCTAATTTGAAACCAAACATCAATAATTGACTCCACCATTTACATAATAAGGCGAAATGAACAGGAAACAAGCTCTAGGTTTCAAGAAATTGACGCAAATCTTCAACAATTTGCCGCGTTGATTAACGGCATTAAGCTAGAACATCATGAAGAAAAACTGCGCTAGCTATTTAATTCACTAGCACTGCAATTGATCTTAGCCTTGTCGCAGATACAAAAAACACAAGCTTCCTTAATAGATGTTCTAATCGACACCCACCACGGAAAGATAAATCCACAACTCATATCACCTGATCAATTACGTGATGAACTTCTGCGAATTAAAGCCAATTTGCCCACAGCCTTTAGGCTTCCAGTAGCACAAGAGGGTATACTTAAATTGTATCAACTCATGAGCATTCACGGAAGGATACTCTCCGATCATATCATATTTAAGCTCACATTGCCATTACTAAGCCTTGATGAATTTGAGCTATTCAAGGTAACAACAGTTCCAGTATCTGTAAATGGTACATTCTTCACCATAAGTCGATCCACGGAGTATATCATGGTAACATTGCACCGTGATCAGTACTATCCGCTGTCAGAAGGAGAGTTTCAAAAATGCTTTTCACTTACTCACGAAAATCACTTGTGTAATCAACGTCATCCAATATACACTAAGGGATCAGAAATAAGTTCTTGCGAAATCCATTACCTGAGCCATAATCAACAATCTCCATCATGCAAGATAACGAAGACCATCGAAGGACCTCATTGGATTCAGCTTTGCTCTCCAAACGAATGGATTTACGTACTAAAGAAAAGAATTACTTTAAACGTCGTCTGCAATGGAACTGCAACACCGAGCATTTAAGAGGGCTCAGGAATACTTCAAATTCAACCCAACTGTGTAATCAAGGATGACCGCAAGAATGACGCTGCGTGGTTATTCAATACATTCAACTTACTCAAGAATGTCACTGTCACCCCTAGCAAACCTTTCGGATTATGCTATTCCAGACAAATTCAATCCGGTAGTTCACCAAACCTCGAGCTACAAAAACCATTTGCTAGAGCTTGATGAGCTAAAGCAGCAACTGTTAAACATAACCAATAATTTGTCGTTGTCCACATCCTCTTACGATACACACCAATTTGCAGTGGGTTATATGGGACTTCTCATATCAATCACGGCACTGATCCTCCTACTGTGGAAATTGTTTAGCATGTACCGCTCTGATACCAACAAGACAGCTCCCACAAGGCAGAATACGAAAATTGAAGAGGAAGAACCCAACATTGAGGACCCCAACACCGTCACATTCGAAGTTTTGGTATAGTTTCGAACATAGTTCAACGCGCGGAGAATGTTGATATTATTATATCAACATAGGTCATGTAGCTTCTCTGCATGTCATTTCATTTAACGCATTTGCATATCAACATTAGTCATGTAGCTTCTCTGCATGTTATTTCATTTTAACGCCTTTTGCATTGCTTTTATTTTCGTAGCCAATGTGTGCATCTTGTATCATGCAATAGCCAATTCCCATAGAATGAATAATTTTGTGCATCTGTCAGCAAAATTATTGCATTCGAATATTGGATATGGTTATTGAACCTTATGAGTTTTTTTGCTTATTTTTTAGAAGTCAGCATTATGCGACTATTGTTATTGTTAATTAATTTTAGCTTAGTTTGCAAAAACTGTGTATAAATAGTATTGTAAGGAAATAAAAATTATCATTCACGATCAAACTCTCTTCGATTATTTCTGCTATTGCTTCCCCCCACCAGAGGTGAGGGGTATTGGTTTAAAATTATTTCTGCTATTGCTTCCTCGCACCAGAGGTAAGGGGCATTGGTATAAAATAAAGAACATATTCGACGATAATACACCGGTACATAGATAGATAGATATAGTGTATTTATTACTACGGCTTGGTCAAGGTTTATGTACCCTGTTCAGCAAGATAATACAAAAGAGTACTATCTTTAAACATTGGTGACCCCGACGTGATTTCTACGTCAAACTTCGAGGAAGTGAATCGTGAATCGTGAGTACGTTGCCAGGGCTTTAACACTGGCTGTCAGCGAAGCGTTACAAGGGCTTTTTAACACTGGTATAAGCAATCAAGGTTCCTGAGTTGCAGAGTTCCAGCTCGAAGTGTAGCAGCGTTCCAGGTCGCAGAGTTCCAGGTTGCAGTGCTCCAGGAAGCAGCGCAGCGTTCCAGTACCAAACATTCACTACACCAGGGTCCACAGCAGTGCATTGATTCACAGCAAATTATTTGAACCAACCATTTGAACCACCGTAAAAAGTACCATGGATGAGATGCAGGTTTTCAAAATAATAGCCCGGCAGAAGGCTACCGCTGAGGAACTTCAGAAACTAAAAACAAACATGAGCAAATACAGTGCTGACCGCAAAACACTGCATTATAAACAAAAAAGATTGCAACTTCTTGAAGCACTATGGGTGGAACTCCGCCAAAACCATGAATCTGTAAAGAATTTTGTTAAGGCGGATACGCCATATATTCAAGGAAAAACGTATGAAAATTTCCAAAGAATTTACCTCGAATTAAAACAAACTCTCCATTTAATTTTGCCTGGGCCAACTGAAGATGATGGCAATGGAACAACTGGTGGTGCAATCCCAACAAGCAGTGGAACCATTCCTAAGGCTCCAGCTCCAGCTCAATTGAAGCCCACATTGCCTGAGCATACGGAAAAGACAATCCACACAAGCACTGGAACCATTCCTAAGGCTCCAGCTCCAGCTCAATCTAAACCCACATTGCCTGAGCTTACGGAAAAGACAAAATGGTCGTCCGACATGCCTGTTGCCTCTGTGGAATTAGTAAGGCTGATAAAAAAAACAGTCATCAATGATCGTAATGGTCGAAAACTCAATGAAGCGCCTAATTCAAGACCAAGAACAACATTCTGAGGAGTTCTACTTGATAAGGCTTAAATCGATTGAACAGGACTGGGCGGTAATACGAGGCTTCCATCATAAAATATGGGAACTACTAGTCAGTCTATGATGTCGAACAATTTCTCTCCATAGAAGATGAAGTGCATACTGCACTTACGACACTTTATAACCGATCAAGATCGAATTCTGGATCCAGGACAACTATAACCCAAAATCAAGGGACGAAATTACCAAGAGTAGTATTGCCGAAATTCGATGGTGACTACTCAAAGTGGATACAGTTTCGCAATCTATATACGGAGCTTATCCACAATCAACCCATTTCACCATGCCAGAAGATGTGGTATCTGAAGACCACAATCACAGGAGAAGCTGAAAGGCTGATTCAGCACTTCTCCATATCTGACAACTACAACTACATTGCTGCTTGGGAAACGATTACAAGCCGTTATGAAAACACTCGACTTATGGTAACAGCCTTACTAAACAAATTAATGGCACAACCTAAAAGTCAAAACGAAAGTTCTTCCGCCATAAAGTCACTGCATGACGCTACGCAAGAATGCCTCCGCAGCCTGCAAAACCTTGGCATAGAGACAACCAATTGGGATCCAATACTCTTGCACATTCTCATCAAGCGGTTAGATCGAAATTCTCTCACTCTTTGGGAACAATCATTAAAAACCCAAAAACTCATGCCCACATTTAAGGAGTTCCTATCATTCTTGGAGCTGCGGTTCCAATCGTTGGAGGCATTATCAACAACCACAAGGGAAGGTTCGGATGAACAACGAAGAAGATTAAGACCCAATAAGGCCTTAACCAGGGTCGCTGCAGCAGGACCCAAATGTATTTCCTGCAAGGGCAATCATCAGCTGAACGCCTGCCAGAAATTTCTACAGTTAAGTCCAAAACACCGATTGCGCCTAGTTCAAAGATCAAGGCACTGTGCAAATTGTCTGAAATCAGGGCACTTCACTAAAGACTACTCGGTCGGAGGGTGCGCCAAGTGCCAAAAGGGGCACAATACACTCCTTCATTTGGATTACCCCGAAAAACCAGACGGTTCAAAAACATCAACGCTAGCAGGTACCCCAACTTCTGTCGCTGACTCGCCAAAGATCTGCACTTCCGCGACAGAGCCCACACCTCTTAGCACAAACATTACAATCAAATCTTAAAGTGTGAACAACTAACATGTGGAGCTTTACTGGACTCTGGATCGCAGGTTAATTTAATAACTGAAAGGCTGACCAAAATCTTAGGACAAAGACAAATGCACGAGACACTGCTTATTGAGGTTATCGGTCAAAGCAAGAGGTCATCCCTTCGAAGAATCAATCTGGAGATTGGTTCAAAAATAAATGGATTCTCCACGAGAATTGAAGCACACGTATTGTCAAAAATTGTCTCACCGCAACCATCACGAGCAATTGTAACTTCAAATTGGTCGATTCCGAGGAATATCGTTTTGGCTGATTTGCAATTTAATCAGCCAGGGCCAATCGATCTTCTTATTGGTGTGGAAATTTTCTATGCTACCTTAGCTGTTGGTCAAATCAAATTAGGTGAAGATCTACTAACACTTCAAAATACTGTGTTTGAATGGACAGTAGCAGGCAAGGTGCCATTAACTAATGATGGACTTTTAGCATAGTGTGGAATATGCACTGAGGATGAAGCCTTTGATCTGCAGATTGAGAAATTTTGGCGGTTAGAAGAAACCCCCACCTCTCTAGATAATTTCACCCAAGCAGAAAGACGTTGTGAAGCTCATTTTGTCCAAACATCAACAAAGGACTCGAATGGCCGATTTGTGGTTCGCTTACCATTCAAGAAAGGTGAATCAAAAGACATTGCTTTCCGGAGGTTCATATCTCTTGAACGAAGGTAAGCCAATTCAAAAGAACTGAAAAAACTCTACACAGAGTTTATGGTGGAGTACCAGAAATTGGGCCACATGCAGGAAGTAAATTTCCATCAAATAACAAAGCCCTACTATTTCTTGCCCCATCATTGCGTTTAAAAGCCCGACAGTAGCACTACAAAGCTAAGGGTAGTTTTTGATGGTTCCGCAAAATCCTCATCAAATATAACACTGAACGACATCCTGTCCACGGGCCCAACAATACAAGATGACGTTTTTACGATGCTATTGCGATTCCGTATACCAAGATTTGTATTTACAGCGGACATAGAGAAAATGTACCGTCAAATACTTGTAAACGATGAGGACCGAAAGTTCCAACTAATATGGTGGAGGAACAGCCCAAATGACCCGTTAAAGTGTTTCCAGCTCAACACCGTCACCTACGGAACAACATCTGCATCGTACTTGGCCACAAAGTGCCTCCAAGTTTTGGCGCAAAATAACGAGGATCGTTACCCATCGCGGTCAAAGGTATTATCTCGTGACTTCTACGTAGATGATGTTATAACCGGTGCAGATAAGTTGACTGAACTTTTGAATACCCAAACTGAACTCCTGACTATCCTTCACAATAGCTGCTTCACATGTTCGTCGATCTGCGGCTGAGCTGATGCAGACGTTCTCATCGATGGGTACTGGAAGTGGAGCCAGTCTATGTATGGCCCAACGAAAAATACCAGTAGCCGTTTTTACATCAGCTACACGAACCAACCCGTCGTCTCCAGTGATGACGTTTGTAATGCGTCCAAGTGGCCACATTAAACTGGGTACATTGTCGTCCTTTATTGTGACCATCATTCCCGGTTCTGCATTTTGACACCGGTCCTTCCATTTGTATCTATGTTGTAGTTGGTTTAGAGCGTATTCATTTACGATTTATCAACAATTTTAAAGAAAAATACCTTAAGTCGAGAAAGGACTTGAAAATGAGAAGAGGCCTCTTAACTGTTTCTGAATTGAGTCAATCGAAGAAGGCAGTATTTTAGCAAATGCAGCAATTGGAGATGGAAGAGGACATCCTATATTTAAGAGATAAAAGTGTGGTTTCAGATAAAAGTTCACTCAAGAGCCTAACCCCATTTCTCGATGCGGAAGATATCATTTGAGTCGGTGGGCGTTTGGAAGCATCGGCATTAGCATACGACGCTAAGCACCCAGTACTCCTACCACATCGTCACCCGTTTACAAAAATGATACTCCATGACATTCATATTGAGAATAATCATGCTGGACCAAACTATTCTTTCAATTGCTAAGCAGGCAATCTGGCCACTTAGAGGGAAGACCTTGGCACGATCTGTGACGCACAATTGCGTTAAATGCGCTCGTGCCAGCCCGAAGCTTCTGAACCAACAAATGGGAAAATTTACCTGCTAACCGAATACAACCGGCCAGGCCATTCGTAAATACAGGCATCAATTTATGTGGCCCAGTTTTAACGCATTACAAAATAAGAGGCAAGCACCCGCAGAAATCATACATCTCAATTTTTCGCTGTTTTTCCACAAAGGCCTGTCATTTGGAGCTCGTGACTGATCTCACAACTCAAGGATTTTTGGGTGCACTTTAACGATTCATGGCAAGGCGAGGCCATTGCAGAAATATTTACTGTGACAATGCAACAAACTTCGTGGGAGCGAGGAACCAGCTAAAGGAGCTATTATCATTTATTGATGTTGAAAGTGAAAGAAACAAGATTGCATCTACATGTTCTACAAAGGGCTATGATTTTCATTTCATTCCGCCACGCTCCCCACATTTCGGAGGTCTATGGGAGGCTGCCATACTCAATTCAAGGCCAATGTCTCCAATGTCTGAATTTCCAAATGACCTAAGAGCTCTCACTCCAGGGCATTTTCTTATCGGAGAGCCACCCATCATCAATGTCGATCCTGATGCTGCACCATCCAACTCAGGCCCAAATGCTCGCTGGAACCTCGTTAGTAATCTAAAGAACGAATTCTGGCGCCGGTGGTCCCGAGATTATCTAAGCAAACTACAACATAGATACAAATGGAAGGACCGGTGTCAAAATGCAGAACCGGGAATGATGGTCATTATAAAGGACGACAATTTACCCACTTTAAAGTGGCCACTTGGACGCATTACAAACGTTATCACTGGAGACGACGGGTTGGTTCCTGTAGCTAATGTAAAAACGGCTACTGGTATTTTTCGTCGGGCCATACATAGACTGGCTCCACTTCCAGTACCCATCGATGAGAACGTCTGCATCAGCATAGTCACAGAAATGTACGCCGGTAAACATTCGCCCATTTAAATCCCAACCAGGAATATAATTTGAGAATCTGGGGACCTCTTCACTTCCGTCAAGCAGTTGGGATATCATCGCCTATTACGACACGAACTCCTATTGGACGGAGTATCAAACTGTAAGGAACTACAGCGAGAGACTTGTAAACATCTGCCATTTGTTACCAAACAAAACCGAAACCTGCAAAGGAACGATATCCCATTTCAACAGAATAAATGAGGACTTCAAGAAAGGAAATGAGTTGTTAGCTGACACATCCACCAATCGAATAATTCGCCGTGGAGCGCTCAATGTCGTAGGAAATGTAGCTAATGCCCCATTTGGAGTTTTGAATTCTGAATACGCTGATAAAATGTCCGCCTCAATCAATAAAATTCAGCAGGATGAAGGACAGCTCGTCAACCTAATTTGAAACCAAACATCAATAATTGACTCCACCATTTACATAATAAGGCGAAATGAACAGGAAACAAGCTCTAGGTTTCAAGAAATTGACGCAAATCTTCAACAATTTGCCGCGTTGATTAACGGCATTAAGCTAGAACATCATGAAGAAAAACTGCGCTAGCTATTTAATTCACTAGCACTGCAATTGATCTTAGCCTTGTCGCAGATACAAAAAACACAAGCTTCCTTAATAGATGTTCTAATCGACACCCACCACGGAAAGATAAATCCACAACTCATATCACCTGATCAATTACGTGATGAACTTCTGCGAATTAAAGCCAATTTGCCCACAGCCCTTAGGCTTCCAGTAGCACAAGAGGGTATACTTAAATTGTATCAACTCATGAGCATTCACGGAAGGATACTCTCCGATCATATCATATTTAAGCTCACATTGCCATTACTAAGCCTTGATGAATTTGAGCTATTCAAGGTGACAACAGTTCCAGTATCTGTAAATGGTACATTCTTCACCATAAGTCGATCCACGGAGTATATCATGGTAACATTGCACCGTGATCAGTACTATCCGCTGTCAGAAGGAGAGTTTCAAAAATGCTTTTCACTTACTCACGAAAATCACTTGTGTAATCAACGTCATCCAATATACACTAAGGGATCAGAAATAAGTTCTTGCGAAATCCATTACCTGAGCCATAATCAACAATCTCCATCATGCAAGATAACGAAGACCATCGAAGGACCTCATTGGATTCAGCTTTGCTCTCCAAACGAATGGATTTACGTACTAAAGAAAAGAATTACTTTAAACGTCGTCTGCAATGGAACTGCAACACCGAGCATTTAAGAGGGCTCAGGAATACTTCAAATTCAACCCAACTGTGTAATAAAGGATGACCGCAAGAATGACGCTGCGTGGTTATTCAATACATTCAACTTACTCAAGAATGTCACTGTTACCCCTAGCAAACCTTTCGGATTATGCTATTCCAGACAAATTCAATCCGGTAGTTCACCAAACCTCGAGCTACAAAAACCATTTGCTAGAGCTTGATGAGCTAAAGCAGCAACTGTTAAACATAACCAATAATTTGTCGTTGTCCACATCCTCTTACGATACACACCAATTTGCAGTGGGTTATATGGGACTTCTCATATCAATCACGGCACTGATCCTCCTACTGTGGAAATTGTTTAGCATGTACCGCTCTGATACCAACAAGACAGCTCCCACAAGGCAGAATACGAAAATTGAAGAGGAAGAACCCAACATTGAGGACCCCAACACCGTCACATTCGAAGTTTTGGTATAGTTTCGAACATAGTTCAACGCGCGGAGAATGTTGATATTATTATATCAACATAGGTCATGTAGCTTCTCTGCATGTCATTTCATTTAACGCATTTGCATATCAACATTAGTCATGTAGCTTCTCTGCATGTTATTTCATTTTAACGCCTTTTGCATTGCTTTTATTTTCGTAGCCAATGTGTGCATCTTGTATCATGCAATAGCCAATTCCCATAGAATGAATAATTTTGTGCATCTGTCAGCAAAATTATTGCATTCGAATATTGGATATGGTTATTGAACCTTATGAGTTTTTTTGCTTATTTTTTAGAAGTCAGCATTATGCGACTATTGTTATTGTTAATTAATTTTAGCTAAGTTTGCAAAAACTGTGTATAAATAGTATTGTAAGGAAATAAAAATTATCATTCACGATAAACTCTCTTCGATTATTTCTGCTATTGCTTCCCCCCACCAGAGGTAAGGGGCATTGGTTTAAAATTATTTCTGTTATTGCTTCTCCCCACCAGAGGTAAGGGGCATTGGTATAAAATAAAGAACATATTCGATGATAATACACCGGTACATAGAACCGGGTGAATTTATTACTACGGCTGGTCAAGGTTTATGTATCCTGTCCAGCAAGATAATACAAAAGAGTACTATCTTTAAACGAGAAGAATAAATCACATCCCAGCAGAGATGTTCGATACTGTGAAACATGGTCGTATCTTCGCAAGTTGTATATGTAACGTATAAAAGAGTTAAATGCGACAGAAAGTTTGGTCGAATTTGCAGAATCAAGTTTTCCAAAAATTTCACAGCCATACGAAAACAAAGGTAATAAGAGTGAGCTGGCTAGGAGTGTCCTTGTTGCGGTAGGGGTGTAACTGCTTGAACGCCATAGGGATCGCAGACCTCCATATATCCTCCCAATTATCGAATTAATGTGGTCATTCCAAGTAAGAGTGGAGTTTAAGGTCATGCCAAGACTGCGAGCTTTTTTAACAAAGGGAACTACAACATCGTTAAATAGTATTGGAGAAAAATCAGTTGTTGATATTAAGCTTTTATAGATAACCATACTCAGAGATTTTCGAGGATTTAAGACCAGTGAATTGTCCCGAGACCACTCGTGTATGGAATCTAGATCCTCGTTCATGCAGCTAATCCCATCTTCAAATAGACCCAAGGGTCTGGCAAGTGAAAGCTGTGCATCGTCTGCGTATAAATCTAGTTCGCTTTGAGTAACACAATTGAACAGATCATTTACGTACATGCAGAAGAGAAGGGGGCCCAGTATTGATCCTTGCGGAACACCGGAACTAACCGGAAGAAAAGAGGACATTCTGAGACCAGAAACCACTGCCTGACTTCTTTCATTATAAATCAACTTTGCTGCTTGATCTTAAAGGCTAAAATTAGTTAAAAGTTTACGATATAAAGTTGAGTGGCTCAGTGAATCGAAGGCTTTGAAAAAATCTAACATTACAAGAAGAGTGAGCTTATTATCTTCCAATGATATATGTAGGGAATTAATTTGTTTAAGAAGAGCATTAGTGCAGTTATGCCTTGGCCGAAAACCAGATTGGTTGTCATGAAGAAGGTTATGGAGCTGCAAAAAGTCATTGATCTGTCTTAGGAATAGTTTCTCGGCTACTTTTGACAGTACTGGCAGAATGTTGATTGGGCGATATTCAGGTGGGGAGTTGCCATTTTTGGGTATAGGAATAACTTTTGCTGCTTTCCACAAAGCTGGAAAAGTTGAAGACATGATTATCGTGTTAATAACGTGTGTCAAGGGAAGAACCAAATGGTGACCTATCATTTTCACAACTTTAGGATGAATTTCGTCAACCCCTGAGGCATTAGTTTTAATACTGCGTAAGGCGATTAAGCTCAAACCATTCATCTGAAGTTGGTTGCACTTCTTCACATCAATGTCAGGCCCACAGACCAATATACAGACCGCCAACTCGTACTCCTCTTGCCTGAAACACCGTCGAAATATTTTTTCCAGTCTGTGAATACGTGTACATCTCTCTCTGTGCATTTTGTAATGGCAACTATACCTGCGTATGCAATTTATTTTTTAGGTGTGTTTGCTAAATGGGTTTCAAAAGCAAGGGAGAGCGTCACACTCTCAAAATAAATGGCATATCAGCTGATTTTTAGCTTGCAGGCAAAAAGAGAGACCAAACAGTGAGTTGGCGGTCTGTATCTTATGGGTCCGTGGTCAGGCCAACGGCGATAATAATTTGGGTGCAATCACAAGTATGCATGCGCAGCAGCAAATAATGATGTTCAATTAAGTATTTTAGGGTATAACGTCGCAGGACTAAAAAATTAATTTTTTGCTGTACATTTTTTAACTATATTAAAATTTTTGATATGTTCGTACTGTTTGAAACGCATGTATTAGAAGAGGAAAATTATAAATTTAAGGAATTGTTTAATAATTATGAAATAAAATGGATACCAGCAGTGAAGACAAGCACATTTTGAAGAGGAAGTGGTGGTGAATTATGGGGCTATCGCAAGAATTTCGAAGCTGTTACTGTGAATTTCAAAAGTGTTGAAGAAATGGAGTTCTTGCAGTTAATAATAAGGGGTTCTAATATACAAATAATACCTATTTATTTGAATTGTTCACACTGGATGAGAGATTATAGCCGGCTTTGTGAATCACTGCAGAATATAGGCTCAGTGGATGTACTCCTCATTGGGGATTTCAATGCTAAGGTTGGACTGTCGCAAAACAACTTCGTTAGTGGAACGGCACCAGCAATCATCAATCCTACTCGAAGATCAAGAGATGAAATATGTGACGTTAAGGGTGCTAAGATACTAGAAATTGCAGATACTTTGGACGCAAGGATGTTAAACGGGAGCTGTAAAGGTGATCCGAATGGTGAATTCACGTTTGTTCATGGAACATCTTGCTCAGTCATAGATAATTGTTTTGTATCTGGAAAGTGGAATTCGATCGTGAGTTTCAGTATAGGAGCACAGATTTATTCCGACCACATGTCTTTGAAAGTATCATGCACAATTTCGGGGTTGGAGGAAATTAGCGCAAAACAACTTGGTTTACTGCCTAGGCTGAAGTAGATTGATAGTTTTCTTTCTATTTATCAGAACAACTTAAACTTCGAACTTGCTCTCCGAACGTCCCACAATATGTTACAAATGAGGAATCTTACTAAGATAATAATTGAAGCTGCTCCAGCAAGCGCAAAAAGGAAACTTCAAAGTGACAATTTTAAGCAGCGCTGGTTTGATGTAGATTGTCAAAAAGCTAGAAAAAAGTCGTTCGCATTCTTAAAGTTGCTGAGGAAATATAACACACCTATATTTTTCAAAATCATGTATGAACACTTTAAGCATCTCCGTTCAGTGAAAAGAAAGAAACTAGATCAACAAAATATAAGCGTACTGAATTCAGCTAGATCTTCGGCAGAGTTTTGGAAAGCTGCGAAATCAATCAACGGGAGGACAAATTGCATTGCTGCATCAGTAAGAGCGTCTGGACTGCGTGCCTATGTCATGAACTTGCTCAACACCGCAATTTTCACCGCTTCCACATTACGCAGCCCGTGATTTTGAGGATGAGATACTAGATGTACCATTAACGATTTTCGAACTAGAAAATGTAATCGAGAAATCCAAAATTGGAAAAGCTCCGGGTGATGACCGACTTCCAGCAGAGTTTTATAAAAACTGTACAACAGAATTCCTGAGCGTTATGACGGAGGAGTACTATAGAATCTTTGTTAGCGCAGACGTTCCAGAACGTTTTAAGAGAGCAATAATTTACCCCTTGCACAAAAAAGGATCCTTTGATGCACCAGAAAACTATAGGGCATTTCGTTTTTGAATAGTTCCGTCAAGCTGTTTAGTACTCTGATCTTCTATAGGCTTATTCAGTGGGTTGCTGAAAAAAAAAATTTGAATGAATTCCAAGCAGGATTTAGAAGAAACTATTCGACTTTAGACCAAATATTCAGCCTGGTTAATATTGCGGAGAGTTTCAAAAGAAGGAAACGGAAACTCTTTGCCTTTTTCGTCAACTTTCGTGCGGCGTTCGATTCAATTGCCCGTGAAGCACTCTTTTACAAGCTGTATAAATTGGGAATATCCGGTTTAACTGTTGACTTACTCAGAGCGATGTATGAAAATAACGTGGCCTACGTATGGGATGGTGAGTTTATTTCCGAAGAGTTTTCAACAGAAATGGGAGGTAAACTAGGCTGCGTATTGAGTACGTTACTTTTCATTTAATTTATCAACAACATCGTGGAGGAGATTGGAGGAGGAATCTTGCTTAGGAATACGCGGATACCATGTCTTATTTTTGCGGATGATATCGTATTTTTCTCCAAATCTGTGGAAGGAATGCAGCGTATGATGAACCGGTTAGAGAAATACTGTGAAAATGGGAATCTATTCGTTAATTTGCAAAAATCAAAAATTATGATATTTAGAGATGGAGGCGGTAGATATGCAAACAGTGAAAAATGGACATATAAAGGCGAAAATGATGAAAAAGTCCGAGAGTATAAATATTTAGGTGTACTTGTCACTTCAAATCTCAACATGAGAAAACATTTTGAGTTAAAACTAGCGGAAGCGAAAAGAGCTGTTTCTTCAAAGTGGACTCGTTGTATCGATAATAAAGGTATCGAACATAGTACAAAGAGGTGGAAAGGTTCCTCAGGTACTTTCTAAAACGCATCCTCCGGTTAAAAATTAGCACACAAAATTATATAAAAAGGTGGGAGGAGCTGGCTCTTCGTGTAGGCGAAAACTTTCACTTTTCACAGGACGTGAACCTTTCGGACTTAAGACAAAAGTTTGGCACAATATCACAGAAAGTAACCCACTCAACATACGCAAATTTTCAACGAGAAGCACAGTCTTCACAATATAGATTGATTTACAGCCAACTCAATACAGATCTTCGGGAAAATACATATTTAATCAACCGATACAACATAAATATGTTAAATGTAATATTTAAAGAAGAGGCGAACTAATCAATTTTAATAACATTCCACATCGACCTGACCTGCCGATTCTATGCGACCTTTGCAACCTAAAGGAGAGGGAAGATGTTCACCATTTCATCGCTAGATGTTCCTATTTGAAAGAGTTTCGTGTGAGGTACTTTGGAGTAGCTTCGATGGAAATAAGTGACACGTTGGATGTCCTGAATGGAGAAGTAGGCTGGGAAGTTTTATATAAATATACTACAACCGCACTCAGTTATAGGCAACGCATCCTCGAAGGAGTCTTTTAAATTAAAAAAATAAAATAATAATACATTTAAGCTTAAATAAAATGTCAATCTGGTAGACGGCCGTGTGCCAAACCAAATTAAATTTAAGGTTATCAAATTGTGAATTTTAAAGCTATTTTTCAAATAGAGTTTTTCAACTAACTAACTAACTTACTACAGCAGCATCTCGCCAATAAAGGCTGAGAAGTGCGACTGAGAGCGGTGATACAACCATTGCACGCGATCCTTTGCGTTGAGGATGCGATCGCCATTGGCTCAGTGGACGTGTTCAGCCGTATATCGTCAATTATATTATTAAAACCAGGCAAGTGAAAAACTACGAAATCGTTACCATTTTCCAACTAAAATGGTGGGTTTTATAAACAAGAACAATCTTAATTCCGTAGACCTTCGCGCAGATAATATCAAAGAGGAAAAACACATCATTTTGCACTTTCTTTGATATCAGACACTTTACGGTGGGCACTCGGCCACTCTAAATTTATGATGGTGTGATTATATTTCACATATTCTTGTGTTGTTGTGGACTCCTCTTTTGTTCTCTTTATAAAGCTTGTTAATTGTTAGCTTCCTTGCTTTCTCTACAATGCGTGCGAGTCGTCAGCCCGTCCGCTGGCTCGACACGATAGACTGTTGTGTGTGAGTCTCCAGCTTATCCGCTGGCTTGACACGAAAGTGATGAAATAATTAATTTAATTTTTCAAATAACCAGTGTCCGACAAAAAAAGAAATAAAGGAAAAATAATTTGAATTTATTTTTAGACAAAACTTATATTTAATGTTGCTGAGGGAAAAAATAAAAAAACAACAAACTCGTAACTCGTAACTAACGAACAATTAAAATAGGTACATACATATTTTAAAAACAAGTTAAACATAACAGGTGATAAATAATAGTTTACAATTATTGGAACACAATATTCAACACCCTTCCTCAATAATTTAAACCTTATTCTCATCTTAATTTTTCAAATCTTGGTGCAGCTAATGGTTTAGTCATCATATCGGCCAACATTGTTTCCGTTGGACAATATTTGCATTCAATTGCACCCGCATCAATGTGATCTTTGACGAAATGCATCTTTGTGTCAATATGTTTGGTTCGATTTGACAATTTTTCACCCGTAATTAATTTTAGACAACTTTGATTGTCCTCAAAAATGATTGTGGGTGAACTATCACCTTGTTGCAAGTCACATTCTAAACGACGAATCCAAATTGCTTCCTTGCATGCTTCACTTTGTGCAATAAACTCCGCTTCGGTCGCTGAAAGTGCTACACAATTTTGTTTGCGGCACATCCAACTGATCATACCACCGTCTAACAAAAAAGCATAGCCAATGTTGGATTTGCGATCTATTCTGTCTTCTGCCCAATTTGCATCCGCAAAGCCAAAAAACCCTTGGTGTTTGTTCTCGTTCCTCAATTTGAGCTTCAACTTGCTTGTTCCTTCTAGATACTTAAGAACCCGCTTTAATTCGTTCCAATTCTCTTGATGTGGTTGACTTGTTTTTTTGTCACAAAATTGACACTGCAGCACTAATATCCGGTCTGGTATTCACCGCAATGTATAAAAGTGAACCCATTAACTGTTGATATTGTGAATTTGTCAACAATAGGTCATCATCATTTAGATCTGATTTGCCATATCCCACTTTTATTGGTACTGATGATGATTTTGCTGTTTGCTGTCTGTAGTTACTTCCATACCAAGGTAATGATGGATGTCGCCCAGGTCCTTTACTTCAACCATCCTGTTTATTGCTGTTCTTATTCGGTCGATAGTTTCTTGTGTTTTTGCTGCTACCACAATGTCATCAACGTAAATTAATAAGAAAACCCAACCGTCCGATTCTTTTTTGGTATATAAGCACGGGTCAGCCTTACTCTGTTTGAAACCAATTTTGATGAGAATATCATTGATTTCTTCATTCCATGCGCGTGCAGCTTGCTTTTGCTTTAAACAATAGATACTTTTCTCCAGCTTACAAACGTAATTTGGTTGTTTTGAATCCTCAAAACCCGGTGGTTGCTTCATGAAGATGGTTTCTCTTAGCTTCCCATTTAAAAGTGCAGTTTTTGCATCCAGGTGTCTAACAATTAATTTTTCTTTTGAAGCAATTGATAGCAAAATACGGAATGTTGTCTGCTTAACAACCGGTGAAAATACCTGATCATAATCAACACTGAACTTTTGTGAAAAACCCTGTGCCACCAGTCTGGCTTTATAACGACAGATATTACCATTTGCATCCGTTTTTGCTTTATACACAAATTTACTTCCAACTGCTGAACGCCCTTCTGGTAATTCACATAGATCCCATGTTTCGTTTTCGGTGTAAAGTTGTCCGATCGTTATATCTGGAAGTTAGAGAACTTCACTGACTCGCTTGGCGTGTTGCCTTCAATGCGTTGACCTAAAAGCAATAAATGCTCTGTTGGGCGTCAGTTCCCAAAATTCAACTTCCCACAATATTTTAAGCGAGTTGCTGCATAAAAACAAAGTGGTTGGTTGGGCTTCAGAATAAGAAGTGAAGTATTATAATTTTATTTGCTCTATTTATACAAGATTCGTTTGCCTTGTTTGGTATCCAACCATACTTCGATAATCGACAAAGTTCCATCGATATTCCCAAAATGCAGTAGCGGTTGACCATTTGTATACACTTACAATACTCCCCACGATGTTATTATTCTCACAGAAACTTGGTTAAATTCATCTTTTCTGGACGCAGAGATATTTGATCCCAGCTTTCAAATTTTCCGCCGTGATCGCCATTCAGATTCTACTACAACAACCGTTGGCGGAGGCTTGTTGATAGCTGTTCGTAACCATCTTTTATGTAGTCTAGTCAACGATTTTTTGGATTCCAACTTGGAAATTCTGTGCGTGAAAATAAAAATTCAGTCTGGTCATATATATGTTGTTGCCTGTTACATTCCACCTTCTTCAAACTACGATACTTATACTAAGATTATTGACTGCCTGGAAACTATTCATGAACAAATTGATGATACAGATGAGTTCATAGTAATCGGAGATTTCAATCTACCCAACCTGAGATGGACTAAATCAACTGAATGTGATGTATTTCTACCCGTCAACGCGACAAGTGATAACGAATTCCTTGTGATCGATGGAATGGCCTCCCTTGGACTTAATCAATTAAACGGCATCAAAAACCAATTTGGTAAGACCTTGGACTTGGTATATTTTTCCGATGTCATTAACTCTGATGCTGATGTATTTTTATGTGATACGAAGCTTGTAGAGGAAGATCGTCACCATCCTACTTTATCTATTTCACTCAGCTTAAATATTTGTTGCTTATCTGATATTTGTAAGGATCAGCATGAATTCAATTTTAAAAAATGTAATTTTACACAATTGTACAACTTACTTGATAGTCTTAACTGGAATATGTTGTTTCTTAATATGGATCTTGACAAGATGATTTTACGTTTCTATGAAATACTTTTTGACTGCTTTTTAGAAACTGTTCCTTTGCGCAAAATACGAGTCTTTAACAACAGCCCACCATGGTTTGATCTTCAGATAAAAACACTTAAGAATAAAAGAAATAAGGCTTGGTTAAGGTTTAATCGATACAGGACTGATGAAGCTCTTGATAATTACATTAAACTAAAAGATGAATTCATTAACTACTCTAATTTTCTCTATTCAAATTTCATACATAAAACAGAAAACGGACTTAAATCTAATCCTAATAACTTCTGGAAGTACGTTAATTCTAAAAGAAAATGTGACGGGTACCCAGCCAACATGAGCTATATTAATTCAACTAGCCACTCACCAGAAGTCATAGCAAACATGTTCGCCGAATACTTTCAAAGTGCTTTTAAAAATACTTCTGCTAATGATCCTAACACAACTCCAAATTTTAATATTGACCAATTTCCACACCTTCATTCAATTAACTTTACTATCTCCGAAGCAACTATACTTGACTACATAGAAAAGTTAGATGAAAGTTTTAGTCCTGGTCCTGATGGCTTGTGTTCATTCATGTTAAAAAAATGTGCAATATATATGACGTACCCATTGTTTGTGCTGTTCAACCAGTCAATAAGTAGCTGTAGGTTTCCAGATCTATGGAAAACTGCATTTCTTACTCCGATTCACAAGAAAGGCAAGAAAAACTTAGTATCAAACTACAGACCTATCGCTAAACTGTCCGTCATTCCTAAACTGTTTGAATCTATTGTCTGTGATGTATTGTCTTTTCATTGCACCTCTGTTATATGTGAAAACCAACATGGTTTCGTAAAAAAAAATCTACGGTCACAAATTTATTACAATTCACGACTTTCTGTATTGATTCATTCGAAAAATTTCAACAAGTAGATTGTGTTTTTACTGACTTTAGTAAGGCATTCGACAAATTAAATCATAATATACTGCTCCACAAACTACATACTATTGGACTAAATGATCGTTTTGTTTTGTGGATATCCTCATATCTAAAAGATAGATTATATAGTGTTGTTTTTAAAACTGAACGTTCTAAATGTTTTCGAGTCAATTCAGGTGTGCCACAGGGCAGTCACCTTGGTCCGTTATTATTTGTGTTATTTATTAATGATCTTCCTTCCGTTTTAGTAAACTCTATGTCTTTAATTTATGCCGATGACGTGAAAATTTTTCGAAAAATTGACTCAACTGTTGATTGTGAACTTCTTCAAGACGATCTTAATAGATTTTGGAACTGGTGCAATACAAATAGTCTGTTTTTAAATATCGACAAGTGTAAAACCATGTGTTTTATTCGCAAACATAATGTATTTTCTTATAATTATATGTTGAATACGTCGCTCTTGTGTAACTTGTCAAGCTTTACGGACCTTGGAGTAGTGTTAGACTCAAAGCTTTCCTTTACTGATCACTACAATTACATAATTAAAAAAGCTAACATGACACTTGGTTTCATTAAAAGGTTTGCTCGCGAATTTCGTGATCCTTATGTCCTAAAGACTCTTTATGTCTCTTTTGTGAGATCAATTCTGGAATATGGGTGCATCGTATGGGCCCCTTACTACGCTGTTCATATCAACAGAATAGAGAGTATTCAAAAAAGATTTTTGAGATTTTGTTTGCGTTTTCTTCCATGGTTAGATAGAATCGTTTTGCCACCTTACTCTCAAAGACTTCAACTAATAAAACTTTCATCCCTTTTAAGTCATCGTGAGTACCTACAATTCTGTTTTATTGTGCGGTTAATTAATGGATCAATTACAGCCCCATCAGCCCTTTGTCGTATTAATTTTAATTTTAGTCGTTCCAGTTTAAGAAGGCAATTGCCTCTGTGTAACATTTTCAGTAGATCCAACTACGGCGCCAATAGCCCTCTCAATCTCTTGATCAATATATTTAATAAGAACTATGCCATATTAAATTCTACAAATGATAATGTTAAATCTCACTGTTTTAAAAATAGATTTTTTATCCAATATTTATAATATACTCGTAGATATAAGATTTATGTATGTATCAATTTATGAATATATTGTTAGTTTTAATTTTATTTAAGAATGTACCGTTAGTATTTAACGAATTCAAATAAATAAACTTCCACTTTAAGTAGTTTTTGGGCTAGCTTGTTTATGATGCATAATTTCATTCATAAGCCAGCGACCCTACAAAATAAACAAAAATACCCATGCACTATGAAGTGTCAAATGTATTTTTGTTTACTGTGTATTTCTCTCACAGCTCGTGCCCAGCAAGTGCCGGTTGAAACATGCATACATGCATAATGAATATAGATACTTATTGTGACTCGAAGTGAGTTCGGTGCATGCGATGGGAAATCGAGTATCAAGTATCGAAGCAAGGTTGAATACCTTATAGACGGAGAGCTAGCGACCGATTTACTCACCTCATTTTGGCAAGGCTTAAACTTTGGCCATAGAAAGATTGAGGCCCGACAGTTATAAAAATGCCCGTCTTACACTCCGGTACCCTCCATGAGGCCTTAAGTTCAAGGCTTGAAGGTGTAAAAAAAAAGTGCCCATTCACCTCATTTCAGCAAGGCTCATCTTTTAATATATCGTTCATTGATTCAATATAAACACGAAAATAACAATGTAAGACGTTTTAGCCCTCCATGACATGCTGTAAGACGCTCGTGTATATGTAAAAAAATCACCCCATTCACCTCATTTCAGCAAGGCTGGTATTCACACATAATTAAGATGACATAAAAACAAACACACATTTCAAGTGTAAGACGTTTATTAGGTCAATAACCCTCCGTGAGACGCTGAAAACTAAATTTCGTTTAAGTCAAGATAGAAAAAATTACATCCCTTTTAATAGGAAACAATTTTGCTAAACGCTGTGTAGAGCTTGGCGATAGAGTTCCTAAAGATCGGTAGTTGCATAAACTCATGTTTACAAAAAAAAATAAAGTGCACGACTGGGTCGTATGAACTTGCTCTAATGTGTAAAAGTGGTCTTGGGGCTTGAGATTTTGGGAAAAAAGCGTTGAAAAAATCATAAGAAATTTTATAAATCACTTAAAAATCAATACCTAAAACGTTTTTTGGAGAAAATGAAGTAAGCCATCAGGTTTCTTTTACTTTATTGAATTTTTACGAATTTTTTTTCAGAATCGTTTGACCAGTTTTTTCAAACAAAAAAAAAACAGTTTTTTTTTTTTTGAAAAACTTTTCGAAAATATATTCCATTTTTTTTTTGAGTATGCCAACTTCTAGCACTGTAGTTTTTATCAAAAAATAAAATTAAAAAAAAATATATTAAAAAGTTTATCGCAAAAAAAAAAATAAAAAAAAAAAATTTAAACTTTTTTAAAGCACCCAAAAAAACTTTTTTTTTGAAAAAATTAAGAATTTATATTATTTCTTTAATAAAAGGGCTTCTACTTTAAAAATTTCATCGAAATTCGTCAAGTGGCTTCCGAGAAAATTGGATTTAAAAAAACCGGTCCTATGGGAGGTACAGTTATAAGACTTTTCCTGGAAAATCTATTCCAACCAAAACATGAAATTTGCATAGAAAACACTATTCAGAAAGTTTTATCAAAATCATAGGAGCCGTTTTTGAGAACAAATTATTTTTCACTAAAAAACGTATGACAGGTACCGTTAGTTTTAAAGCTAGAATGCTAATTCTAGTCCCCTATGTAGGACGTCATAATAATACTATCTACCAAGTTTGAAGCAAATCGGTTCAGGCGCTTAGGCTGTAGGTGACGATACAAACGGACGGACAGACAGACAGACAGACAGTCAGAATTGTCGGACCCATTAGAATTTTTTTTTACGATTGCATAACTTGCCTTAAGTACCTATAATCGCAAGTTAAAATGCACGACTGGGTCGCACGAATTTGTTCTTATGCTGGCTTATCGCCTTTGTATTAAAAAAAAAGGTTTTTTTGGAAAACCTTTAATTTTTATTTAAGAGTTTACGAGTTTTCTTGGAAAAACTAAGTGTTGAAAAAAAAAATATTGAAAATCTTTCGACCAGTTTTTTTTAAGGTTAATTTTGAAAAACTTTTTGAAAAAATATTTTGAAATTTGTTCGAGTATGTACATTTATGGCAACTTGTAGTTTGCATCTGAAAAAATATTTTTCAACTAAAAGACAGATTATTATATAGAAGTACCATATTGAAAGTTTAATCAAAATCGTTGAAGTGGTTTTTTGAGAAAATCAAACTTTGATTGTATGGTATCGTTATTTTTGGACCTAGAGCAAAAATGCAAAAAGACCCCCCTAGAAAATTAACTAAAATTTAATCTATATATTTTTAATTTTATTTTTCTGATAAAAACTACAAAGTGCTAGAAGTTCGCATACTCAAAAAAAATTGGAATATACCTATTTTCGAAAAGTTTAAAAAAAAAAAAAAACGATTTTGGTCAAACGATTTTGAAAAAAAATTCGTAAAAATTCAAAAAAGTAAAAGAAACCCGATGGCTTACTTCATTTTCTCCGAAAAATGTTTTACGTATTGATTTTTAAGTGATTTATAAAATTTCTTATGATTTTTTCAACGCTTTTTTTCCCAAAATCTCAAGCCCCAAGACCACTTTAACACATTAGAGCAAGTTCATACGACCCAGTCGTGCACTTTATTTTTTTTTGTAAACATGAGTTTATGCAACTACCGATCTTTAGGAATTATATCGCCAAGCTCTACACAGCGTTTAGCAAAATTGTTTCCTATTAAAAGGGATGTAATTTTGTCTATCTTGACCTAAACGAAATTTAGTTTTCAGCGTCTTACGGAGGGTTATTGGCTTAATAAACGTCTTACACTTGAAATGTGTGTTTGTTTTTATGTTATCTTAATTATGTGTGAATACCAGCCTTGCTGAAATGAGGTGAATGGGGTCATTTTTTACATATACACGAGCGTCTTACAGCATGTCATGGAGGGCTAAAACGTCTTACATAGTTATTTTCGTGTTTATATTGAATCAATGAACGATATATTAAAAGATGAGCCTTGCTGAAATGAGGTGAATGGGCACTTTTTTTTTACACCTTCAAGCCTTGAACTTAAGGCCTCATGGAGGGTACCGGAGTGTAAGACGGGCATTTTTATAACTGTCGGGCCTCAATCTTTCTATGGCCAAAGTTTAAGCCTTGCCAAAATGAGGTGAGTAAATCGGTCGCTAGCTCTTGGTCTATTATTAATTGTTTGCGGCAATTAGTTAAGTGATTGCCGGTGCGATCCCTTCACACCACCCTTCCTGGGAGAAAAAGGAGAAATCATGACATTTTATGATTTCTTCTTTTTATGCGACACTTTGTACAATGAGGGATCTTGTTTTATTTTATTCTATATGTTAATGACATTATATGATGATTTTTTTTTGAATAGGTACATTAAAGTGTTTAATTTGTTATTATTAATTATTTTGTTTTTGTTTTCATATATTTTCCTAATCTTTTCATCGATTCTAATATTTACTTTTTTTTTTCTGGTTTATGCTTTTCTCTTTACATACAATAATTGATTTTTACTCTCTTAAAAAATTTTTTTTTGTGTTTCACCATTGAATTGTTTTTGTGTATTAAATTGCTTATCAATAGCCACATTAATTTGAATTGTTTTAGCCTAATACTTTTTATAGATATTTGTAGATATAGTGTAAGTATAAATATTTTTTTTTTTTCAACGAATTGTATATTCTTATGATAAGATACATATATAATGTTTTTTTTTTTTTTTTTTTTTATTAGTTACGTTATTATGAGATAGATACTAATTTTATCTAATTGTTATTAAAGTTAATCTAGTTATGCAATCTTAAGTCTATGCCGGCCTTAATTTATTTTAACATATGTATATTACAAGTTTATTTACACATGATATCATCGTAATTTTTACTTTTTTTTTATTTATTTATTCTTACAAGTTAATATTTACGGGCTCACTTTCTCGTTTTTTTTTTATAAGCTTTATACAATCTTGTTTATCATCTTTCTATCAATTTACAGATTTTTTTTGTTTTTTTTTCAGTAATATTTAAATTAATGTAAAATATACATAAAAAGGCTTTAATCTGTTTTTATGAACTGTTATCTTTTTGTTTTCATATTTTATATCACAGTTTACACCATTTTGAGACCAAACTTCGTATGGACCTACGTAGATTGTATCAAGTTTCTTTCTATTTTCGTTTCTAAGTAAAACTAAACTTCCTATTTCAAAATTTGAGCCCTTTGCACGTTCCCCTAAATCAAATCTATTTTTTCTAGCTATCTTTTTGCCTATCAGAGTTTCTCGAGCATCTTTGTGAGCGATTTGTAATTTATGTTTTAAATCAATTACATAATCGTCATAGTTGTACACAGGTTCTACCTGTTTAACTAGATTTGATGGTAAGTTACACTGTTTTCCGAATATTAGTTCGAAAGGTGTATATCCGGTTTCTGAGTGTACTGATGTGTTATAACAGAAAACGTAGTATGGTAGCCATGTACTCCAATCGGTATGTTTTTCTGAAACGTAACTTCTCAGATATGCTCCTAAAACTTTATGAGAGTTCTCTAAAGCTCCTACGCTCTCATAGTGATACGCTGTGGATTGCAACTGTTCTATTTTTAATAACTTAAAAATTTTTTGGAAAACCTGATTTAAAAATTCGGTTCCCTGATCGGAGGCTATTGTATGTGGTACTCCGTATCTTAAGATAAAACCTTCTACTAGAGCTTTTGCCACTGTACTTGCTTCTTTATTTGAAATGGGTATTGCCTCGATGAATTTGGTTAATTCATCTTGTATAGTTAAGATATATTTAAATCCATCTTCTGATTCTTCTAGAGGTCCTACTAGATCTAAAAATAGTTTGTCAAAACCAGATTCGGCTGTCGATGTGATAGTCATTGGTTGCTTTTTTGGCTGAATATATTTATTTCGTTGACAAATTGGGCAATGCTTTACGTATGTCGTCACATCGTTTTGCATGCCTGTCCAAAAGTATTTTCTTTTTATATTTTGTAGCATGCGGTTTATTCCTGCATGTCCGCTGGTTGGAAGAATGTGCTAATCATTAAGGGTAGGTTGCCTTTTTTAACAAAGTCAGAACCAGAGAGGATATATGAAAGAGAGTTTAATGTAGGCTGGAAATGGGATTTTGCCTACAAGCTGATTTGACAGATAAATCATACCATCTGCGAATGTGTGCGTAAAAACTCGCATACACGCACAGTTGGTATGATATGATTTTGTGTTGTTGTTCTTGCATTTATTCACAGACACGATTTCAAATAATAAAACAAAAAAACCGGAAATGGGTGTCGGAGGGTGATACGTACGAAAGATTTCACTCTCCTTTAGGTCCTCTGTGGTCAGAACTCATGTAAAAGTTGTGAGTGCGTATTAGTGCATGTGTTTCGCTCTCTTAATTATCTATTAATAAATTATATTAGCAGAGCACATCACTCTCATTCTCTTTTCATGAAAATCAGAAAACGTTGACACAGCGGCACCGGCGCGGCGGCGCGGCAGACGGCCGGCAGCTACAGAACTAGTTATATGATGGACAGAGAAAAGGAAGGGAGTGGTAAAGGGAAAAGGACAAAATGGAATGGTGGATAGAATTTTTAGTGTGGGATTTTGTTTCCTTTTTTGTGGGTTTTGTTGTTATTTCGCAAGCGTTTAGTTTTCGTATTGTAAATGAATAAGTTCTATTTTGTTTTATTTAGTTCAAACGTGTGGCTCAATAGAAGGATGAAATAGTGAACGGGTAGGTATCTCACTTTTAGTTTTCAGCGTGTTTGTTGTGAATTTCATATCGAGATCATGAAAGATCGGTCATTCACTTTTGTGGTATGTAGATATTTATGTGTGTTGTATCTACAGGGTGATTCACGAATGTTATGCCAAAAAGCTAGAGCGTGTAGGTTGGGTTGAGACAAGAAAAAAATCGTACGGGAGGGGGGTCTATTCCTCTCCGTTTAGCCAGGAGGGGCAATTTTCTAAAAACATGACTTAAATTTGAAAAAAAAAAATTATTAAAAACTAACGGTAACTCCTACAATGCCATGCTATACCTTTTTGTAAGGCCAAAAACTTATTATTTTATTGTAATTTTAAATGAAGTTATTCTATTGCACCGTTTTCAAAATATTAATTTTCAAACTCAAAATTTTGAAAAAAAAAATTTTTAAAAAATAATTTTAAAACTAATTGCTTCTATGACTTTTTGTTGCCAAGCTATTGAAAAATAACCGAACCTCTTTCTTCACAAAAACACGAAAAAATTGGCTAAATGATACCTGGTGCCATCCCGTAAGGCTAGATTTTCTTGTTTTTGTGAAGAAGTAGGTTCGGTTATTTTTCAATAGCTTGGCAACAAAAAGTCATTGAACCACACGGTTTTCAGTGTTGGATTTAAAATTAATGGGAGCATTGAATTTTGAGAATAAAAATAATATTTATTTATGTAAAATTTTGAAAAAATTAGTTTTAAAATAATTTTTTTTAATTTTTTTTCAAAATTCTGAGTTTGAAAATTAATATTTTGAAAACGGTTCAATAGAATAACTTCATTTAAAATTGCAATAAAAAATAAGTCTTTGGCCTTACAAAAAGGTATAACATGGCATCGTAGGAGTTACCGTTATTTTTTAATATTTTTTTTTCAAATTTAAGTCATGCTTTTAGAAACATTTCGATATCGTTATTTTTACTTGCGATTATAGGTTCTATAAAGCAAAATATGAATTCGTAAAAAAAAAAAATTCTAAAAATCAAACATGACATTACGATGATAGAGAAGTCAAAAAAAGTGGGTCCGACAATTCTGTCTGTCTGCCTGTCTGTCCGTCCGTATGTATCGGCACCTACAGCCTAAACGGCTGGACCGATTTGTTTCAAACTTGGTACACAGTATTATTATGACGTCCTACAGAGGGGTTTTTTGGAATTAGGATTCTAGCTCTTAAACTAACGGTAGGTACTTGCCATACGATTTTAAGTGAAAAATTAATTTTTCTCGAAAACGGCTACTAAGATTTTCATTAAAATTTCTTTATAATGTTTTCTGTGCATGTTTTGGTTGAAATAGATTTTTCAGGAAAAGTCTTATAACGGTACCTCCCATTTTTTTAAATCAGATTTTCTCGTAAACTACTCAGCGGATTTCGATGACATTTTTTAAATACGAGCCTTTTATAGACGGAATAATATAAATTATTAAATTTTTCAACCAGTTTTTTTGAGTTAAAAAAAATTTAATGTTTTTTTATTTTTTGTTTATTCCAAAAACGGTTTGATCTATTATTTTATTTTTCTGATTAAGACTACAAGTTGCTAAAAGTTGGCATACTCAAAAAATATTTACAATATTTTTTCGAAAAGTTTTTCAAATTTTTTTTTTTTTAAACTGGTCGAACGATTTTGAAAAAAAAAATTCTTAAAATTCTTTACAGTAAACGAAATTAGATGGCTTACTTAATTTTTTCTAAAAAACGATTTAACTAGTGATTTCTAAGTGATCAATAAAATTTCATATCATTTTTTCCTTGCTTTTTTCCAAAATCTCAAACCCCAAGACCACAGTCACACATTAGAGCAAGTTCGTCTGACCCAGTCGTGCACTTTATTCTTTTAGGTAGGTATCTAAGATAAGTATGAGGTAGGCCAATATCTTTTTGAATTTTGAGATTAAGATGTAAAGAAGTTGGAGGGCTTAGGTACCTGCACCTATATCTTCATTTAAGATTTTGTGCGGTCTGTTTTTTGTCGTCAGATAAAAAGAGAGATTTGAAAATTAAGTTTTTCAATTAAAACAACATTAAAAACATTAAAAAAAATGTGTGGTTTTATGAAACCACCGTAAAAGTGAAACTAACGAGCGCCTTTCACTTTATCCCTACTCCGCGGCCGACCGTCACGCGACATGCAACACACAGACGAAAAAGTTTGAGACGATGTAATAAAAGTTTCACTTTAATAAAAAAAAATTAGGAACTAAATCCTTTTTTGACTTAATTAGTGTCTAGATAATTCGAACAAAAACAAACTCTTGCAACATTTTCTGATAGAGAAACACCCATAATCATCATCATACCATATTCAAACAAAAACGAGAGCGAAGAAACATTTATTTGCCTATGTAAAATAAAAATATACCTAAATGCACATATGACATGCTTATCGCACTTTCACATTTCTCCCACTAGAACCCTTCCTCTAAAACAGACGGCTGATCATGTGCATGTGTAACCACCGAAAACAAAACGTGATTGGTTTTTTCCTCCTTGCTGATATTCCACCTACATTATACCTGCTAAGTATCATCTTTTATATCTACGGCGGCGGCGCTAGCCACTGCTTGACACATTCATTGCCAAGTAAGTGTGTATTTCACTCACAGTGGAATTGCGAAACTTATTACTCCGCAATAATATTTCAAATTGTTGACCTGCATTCACGTAATGCATTTATCTTAGGACTTCGTTACTTATCCAAAAATGTATTTAAAAATGTTTTTCTAGCAACAACAAAAATATTTCAACAAAAACAAAAAAAATCCAAAATATGTTTTTGAATAATTAATTCTATACGCAAGATCATAACCTACATATTTCTTCTATCAAAATAATTAGAACCTGCTACAAGAGATGAACAAAAAAAATATATTTGTATGTACCTACAAATAGGTATCCTAAAAAAATTAAACTGCAAATCTACAAAAAGTGCACACGAAATTCCAAGGTTAAAAAAAAACAGCGCATAGCTATACCTGATATTTTTCTGTGTCCTTTCTATTCCTTTGACACATTGACACGATGCATAACACAGAATACTCTGCTCTGCTTACTAAAGAAAAAAAGAACATTAGGAATGCACTCTCCAAACCAGTCAGACAATAGGAAAAAAATATATGAGAGCTCAGTATAATAAAGAAAATAAAGAGAAGGCTCAGCAGTGCCAGATTTGGCAGCGGCATTTTCTCGAACTGCAGCCTTCTATGTGTGCGTGATTTGGGAATTTTACTGGCAAAAAACGTAAAATAGACCACTTTTTAAAAATTAAAATTAAAAATAAGGTGAGAAAAATACCTTTGATTTTTATTGCATCTAACACACAAAATACCAAAAAAAAATAAAAAAATACGTTGGAATTGTATAGGCTCCCGATCCCCCACAACCGCACTACAAATGTTATTATATTGAAATGCTTTTTTAAACATGCTCTGATTTTTAAATTTTTTTTCCAATAGTCTTATTCTCTAAAGGACATTATAGTTCTTTGATTAACAAAATATTTACTTAAAAAAAATAAAATACGTTCAAGTCCCAGGGAAAAGCGCAAAATATTGGACAAAAAAAGAATGTTGCCTGTCTTTTTGTGTGAAAAAAATTATTTTAGATATATATTTAAAAAAAAAATAAAAATGCAAATAACTGCATACATCTTTTGGCCTAGGAAGAAAGGAAATTTGGCTTTGCTACCTGTTACACTTTGGAAGTTTTATCAAATATTGCATTCACACTACAATGCAAACTTGCCCTATTTTTCATAGTTTTGTATATTTTTTGTATTGGAAATTGATTAGTAAATTAAAAACAAAATAGTGTTATTCTCTTTTGAGATCTATTTACTCTGGGAAAAAAATATAAAAAAAATAAAAAAGTTTGATTTAACCCCTGCCCCACTAATAACCGCAAGCACTTACCTAAATTTGATGAATTTCTAAAGTTTCTAGCAGTTTTTGGGAGCAAACAATTTTTTTTTAAATTTATATAACTACAAAAACATTTTCTTCAAAATATTTGCAATCAAAACCTCTTTATTTCATTTAAATATTTTAAGTATTGCGAACGCTACAGAGCTTAGCGCAAAGCACCAGTCGATTTTTTTATGGGAAACCTAGCCTTAAGTATTAATTTCTTTTTACAAGGATCAGTAATTTCTATATTTCTTTCTATAATGTGCACTTTAATATTACTTTCTTTAAATATTTCTCCTAATAATTTTTTCAGTTCATTAATATTTCTCTCTTTGCGGCCGCATGTGAGCTTCTTTATTTCATTTTTAGTAATATATATCTTTTTAATACAATTCAATCCGCAGAGTTTATGCACATCCCTCGACAATATTTTGCCAAATGCTGTCGATTGGGTTGTAGTGCAGTCCTTGGACTTTTTTAGGAGTAAACAATTCCCTTTTGGGATATACGCTAAAACTTTATTTGGACCAAGAATTATGTCCATATCCTTGAAATTAATTAAATCTTCCTCAAAGTTGTCAACAATCTTCAGCTCTATGATTTTAAGTCCATGTTCTGGTAATTTCAACAGTTCGGTTATGAGTAGTTCATCGTGTTTTCTATATTATTTCTTTCTTTCTGTTCGTGAATTTTACTTTCTGCTTTTGATTGAGCTCTCGTTACAACACAGATACATAATTGCTTTAAGGGTGGGTCTACCTCAGAACAGAACTTAAACGCCATGTAAATTGTGTTCTATGTGGTAGTGCGATATTCTTTTCTCTTCGTTATATTTTTTTTTGGTATACTCATTTACTCTTGTTCTCTTTTCAAAATAATTTTGTGATCTTCCGCAGTCGCAGTCGCAGTGAACTCACAATAATTATTATTCTCAAAGCGGTGCGGTGCGGTGGTGGCGCGCACTGCCGGCTGCAGCCACAGTAGTAGAGGAGGTACAGGCAGTGGAAAGGAAAGTAGAGGGAAAAGATTATTGGCATTGGACGTTTTAGTAGGGGATACTTTTTGTGTGTGTCTTTCTGTGGGTTTCGTTGTTGTCCTTTCGCTTTGATTTAGTAATGCGATATGCGATGACAAGTTTTATTCTCTCTGTATGGAAGGGTGAAGGGATTTTTTTTTTCAATTTTTTTTCAAAACACAGTAGCTAATAGCTAAATGTGGGTAATTTTTTTCTATTTTCGTTTTGTTGTTGTTTTTTTTTTTTCATATTTTACTTGCTGTTGCTGCCATAACAGTGACAAAAAAAATGTGAACTCGTTTGGGACTCGATCGAAATCTTGATGAAGGTCAGGACTCAGGAGTCAGGACACATAAAATGAACATGCATAGGTAGATAGGTAAACGTTACATTATATTTAATGTAGGTATATGTAGGTAGGTATGTACATTGATATCGTTGTTTTTTTTTTTTTTTTAAGTTGCATGTAACAATAGTGTGAGGTAGGTCAATATAACTATTTGACCTGTTTTAAAATTGCTTATGGATTTATTGCAAAGGGAAAAGAATAATTTGAGTACCTAGCTATATATCTATTATTATTGAAACATTGTTACTTTTTACTTGCGATTATAGGTACTATAAGGCAAGTTATGCATTCGTCGAAAAAAAAAGTTTTGAGATAACAATCAAACATGACATTACGATGATAGTGAAGACGAAAAAAGATGGTCTAAAAATTCTGTCCGTCTGTATGTCTGTCTGTCTGTATGTATAGAGACCTACATCCCAAACGGGTGGGCCGAATTGCTTCAAACTTGGTACCTATATAGACTTTTTTAGGTATTGTGCAGAGGAGAAATTGAAATTTTTTTCTTAGCTCAAAAAATAACGGTACCTGCCATACAACCGTTACGTTAAAGCTTATTTTTCTCAAAAACAGCTCTAACGATTTCTATTTAAAAAAATCAGTGTTGCTTTTTAGGTACGACCAATCATATGGCTGAAAAAAAAGTTTTAAAAAATGGCTAAGAACGGTACTTTCCATAGGACCGTTTTTTTTTGCTTTCGACTAACTCGAAAACGACTCAACCGATTCTTTCGAAATCTTACACACATATAGGTGTAGGTAGCTCAATTTGTATTGCATACCAATATTTTTGAAAAATATTTTTTTGTATTTTTAAAAGCATTTAAAAAAAAAATTAAAAAAATTAATATTTTGAAAACTGCTTATTAAATTTTTTTCTAAAAATTTTAAATAAATGTATTTGTTGAATACCTATAAACTGGCGTTTTTTAATTTTTTTTTAATTTTTTTCAAAAAGTTTTTAAGAAAAAAACTTTTTTTTCTCAAAAACCGCTCCACAGATTTTTATAAATTTATTCTCATAAATTCAAATGTATCCAAGAAATAAAATGGCGTACTTTTTTTTCAGCTCAAATTAGTTTAAGTATTTATTTAAGTATTTTGAAAATTTTATTTTTATCAAAATCTCAAGTCCCTAAACCACTGTCACACATTCGAGCAAGTTCGTGCGACCCAGTCGTGCATTTTATTTTTATGTAGTTATACCTACCTAGGTATAGGTATACCTAACTCCATTCTGTTTTCGGAAAAAAATATTCAATGGTTTTCAAAATAAAAGTTTAGTGACCTTTAGTCCAAATGCGTTTCGCCCAGGTACAACAGTTGGGCTCATCAGTTAGTTAGCTGTTGTACCCTTCTAAGACGCAAAATTTTGGTTGTACCTGGGCGAAACGCATTTGGACTAAAGGTCACTAAACTTTTATTTTGAATTTCAATTCAATAAATTCCACTAAAAACAAAATCTACTTCGTTTCAATGGTTTTCTTTTGTCGACATTTTTTTGGAGTTTGGATTAAAATAAATAAGGAAATAATCAAACAGAAAAGTCATGCAGCATATACATACCTAAGTAGGTAGGTAGGTATATATATAGGCCCCAAGATTATTTTTTGATGTTTGGAATCAGGGAGACATAATTAATAACCATGCAAAATCGCCCAACTCTGAGTTGCAAATATTCATACAATCTGCAATAGAATGCTTATTGCAAAAACCCTTCTGTAGGACAATAATAATACTATGTACCAAATTTGAAGCGAATCGGTCTAGCCGTTTAGGCTGTAGGTGCCGATACAGACAGACAAACAGACAGGCAGAATTTTCGGACCCACTTTTTTCGACTTCTCTATCATCATAATTTTAAAATCAGTTATTCTAGTGAACCGCTTTCAAAATATTAACTTTCAAACTCAAAATTTTGAAAAAAAAAATTTTTAAAAATAATTTTAAAACTAGTTTTTTTCAAAATTTTACGTCATTAAGTATTATTTTTGTTCTCAGAATTCAATGCTCCCATTAATTTTAAATCCAACACTGAAAACCGTATGGCTCTATGACTTTTTGTTGCCAAGCTATTCAAAAATAACCGAACCTACTTCTTCTACATACGATAAGAAAACACACAATGTGTATTGATATCTATGTATATGTATGTACCACCGCAACGACCAATGCTTCTCCGACCTTAGTACATATCTATTTATCGATATGACAAAGGACCTCTCCTCGCACACGATATTTAGAAAATCACTCGAATACCTATTTATGCGGACGACAATATTTTTTTATAACCACAAATTAAAAATCATCTATCGATTTGTCACCAAAATTGTCCGAATCATTCAAAAATGCATGGAACAATGATCTTATAGGAACAGGTACAGCTGATTTTTGTGTTGGTATTCAAATTTCAAAGAAAAGGAAAAACCAAAATCAAACCAACAAAAAATCAAATAAGAAAAAATGAGAAATACTCTCTTACAAAGAGGTTGCAATAAAAGAGAATCTATGTTAACGCCATTAATTGTGGTGACAATTTCGTGAACTACATTTTCATAAGTGTGAAATTTTTGTTCAAAAAAGGTAAAAAAGATACTTTTTTAAAATAAGATAGTAAAGTGACTTCAAATGATATAATTTTTCTTTAAATTGATACAAAAAGAAAAAATTCCAAAAAAAAATAGAAAAATAATAACAAAACGATAAAAGTTTTCCCTACTTACAAAAACGAGTGAGTATGTTAACATATTAAATTGCTATTTTAAGCACATAAAAAAAAAAAAAAAAATTAAATGTTTCTATAGCTTGCTTCCAAATTAAACAAATATTATTATAATTTTTTTTTTTTACCTAAATTGAAATAAATAAGCGGTTTACAAAGCGTCCCATATGAAAAATATGCTATTTTTTGTTTTGGGTCTTCCTAGACCGGTAAATTAAAAAAAAGTAAATATTTATCGATGTTCATGATAACATCTAGTTTCAATGATATTAAAAAAAATTATCTTGGTCGATTTGGTTGAACATTTTACAAACTGCGCTTGTCTAAAGAAAAAAAAGACCCCTTGGTTGACCTCAATTTTATTATATATATATAAAAAAAAAAAAACTTTGGTTTCTATAACAAATAGAACTTATTTATTCTGATTAAGAAACTGAAGCAAAAGAAAATAAAAAGTTACTTAACAGAGGAAAATTAAGAGGACATAATAATTTGTGTCTAAATTTTACGAAAAATTTAAAGTTTTTATCTTTTGAAAGTATAAATATCATGATAAATAATTATTTGATGATAAGCATATCTGCTCACATTTGTTGACTAATTAATACATTTTATTTCATTAAAATATCTTTTCAAATGTAGGAGATATATTAAGTTTTATGCACGCACTACCCTACATTTACATGGGAGACCCACCCTTAAATCATCGGAGTCTATTTTTATGCGACTCAGTGCGTCGGCTGTACAGTTGTCCTTACCTGGAGAATATTCTATATAGAAGTTGTATTCTTCTAGCAGTAGTCTAAATTTTGTTAGTCTGCTACTAGGTTCTTTAAGTGAGAACAAGTACACTAAAGGTCTATGGTCTGTTAAGATTTTGAATTTTCTTCCGAATAGGTAGGGACGATAGTGTTTAACTGCCCATACAATAGCAAGTAATTCTTTCTCAATTGTACTATAGTTTTTTTCTGCTTTATTAAGAGTTTTGCTTGCATAGGCAATTGGTCTATCGTCGAAATTAGATAAAACAGCTCCTAGAGCGAAACCTGAGGCATCCGTTCGTAAGATAAATTCTTCGTTAAAATTTGGAAATTGTAAAATTTTAGGACTTGTAAGGATTTCTTTAAGCAAAGTAAAAGATTTTTCGCAATCTTTATTAAAATGAAATTCGATATCTTTTTTCAGTAATCGGTTTAGTGGGATGGAAATGGTAGCGAAATTAGGGATAAATTTACGATAGTAATTGGCGAATGCAACGAATCTTCTTACTTCATCGGCGTTGGTGGGTTTTGGGTAATTTTTCATTGCGGAAGATTTAGTGGGATCGGGTAGGATACCATTATCAGAAATTACGTGGCCTAGGTACAACACTTCCTTTCGCAAGAAAAAGCATTTTCCAGGGTGTATTTTCAGATTTACTTCTCTTAGACGTTCAAACACTTTTATTACATTTTTATTGTGGTCTATTAAACTTTTACCAAAAACTATAAGATCATCAAGATAAACAAAACATCGTGAATATGTTAATCCTGACATCGCTATGGACATCATTCTTGAAAATTTACTGGGTTAGATCTTTAAGCCCATAGGTAGTCGTTTTAACTGGTAGTGACCATCTTCTGTTGAGAACGCTGTGATTGGTCTGCTATCGGCATCCAACTCCATTTGATAGTATCCTTGGCTTAAATCTATACATGAAAAGTAAGTTGCTCCTCCTACCATATCATAGATGTCTTTTGTATTGGGTAGTGGAAATTTATCATCCTCAATTCGCTCGTTCACGTGACGATAGTCGATCACCATACGGAATTTTTGTAGACCGGTAACAGGGTCTTTCTTTTTAGGCACTATTAATATTGGTGAGTTCCAAGGAGAAATAGATGGTTCTATAATGTCATTTTCTAACATTTTCCGTATTTCCTCCTTCATATCCTGTTTTTGTGTGTGTGGGAGACGATATGGCTTTGAATATTTTGGTGATGCATCCTTTTTAAGGGAGATATCTGCCTTGCCAATATGTGAATATGTGAGTTTGTCACCATCAACGTGGAAGATGTCTTGGTATTTGGTACATATCGCTTCAATTTCCGCTTTTTCTTCACTATTTAATGTGTCAAAATTTATTTCGTTTATTATTTTGTTAACTCGAGAGTTTATTGATTTATCTGTCTGGTTGTAACGTAAAATGTAGTGTTCTGAGGCTGGTGAGGACAATGGTTCAGCCCATTTGAGAGTGACTGTTGTATCCCGTGCATTTAAAATTCTTATTATTGTTTTCCCGTTTATGGCAGTAGATAATGATCTTGCCATAAAAACGTTTTCGCATAATTTTTGCGGATAGAATATTCGAGCTTCGGTGTGTTTTGTGTTAAGCCAATAGGTTGCTTCGCATCTTGGGGCTATTGAGATGGTATTTATATTTTCTTGGGAGCATATGGGCAGATGAATAATGTTACTCCCCTCTTTGATTTTTAGCAGAAATTTCTCTAAGTCAAGTACGGCGTTAAATTCTAACAGAAAGTTTGCTCCAATAATACCTTCAACGGGAATTGGGAAATTGTCGGGTACCACGTGAAATTCGTATGGAACTATACGGTTTTCTAAATGGATTGGAATGTTACATGTTCCTATTGTTTCTAAATCTCCTGAAATACCTAGAATTTTTGTGGTGTTATGTTTTAATATGGGTATATTTAAATTTACTGAACTGACTTTTACCACACAAATTGAAGCTCCTGTGTCTAATAAAAAGTTTATATTTTGATCGTAATTCAGCTTTAACTGTACGTAAATGCCGTTAGATATTCCAGCAGTGCAAATGACATTTGGCATTGGTGGAGTAGTTAATTCCCTCCCGATGGGTCGGCTAGCCCCTCGGTGGGTTGCTCGTTTCCCAATGCTAATACTCTATGACTATTAATGTTATTACTATTGGATGGGTTACTCCTAACGGGGTTTCCATTTTGACGTGTATTATTATTACTAGAAAAATTGCCTACATTGTTCCTCGTATTAAAATTATTCTGATTATTTTCTATATTTCTACTAGGGATGCTTCTATTTGTGTTAAAACGTTGGGTTTGCCGGGACATCTAATGAGTTCTTCTTGCTGCTCCTGGCAGGATCGCCATGTAAAGATGTCCGATCGTTATATCTGGAAGTTAGAGAACTTCGCTGACTCGCTTGGCCTGTTGCCTTCAATGCATTGACCCAAAAGCAATAAATGCTCTGTCGGGCGTCAGTTCCCAAAGTTCAACTTCCCACAATATTTTAAGCGAGTTGCTGAATAAAAACAAAGTGGTTGGTTGGGCTTCAGAATAAGAAGTGAAGTATTATAATTTTATTTGCTCTATTTATACAAGATTCGTTTGCCCTGTTTGGTATCCAACCATACTTCGATAATCGACAAAGTTCCATCGATATTCCCAAAATGCAGTATCAGCGGTTGACCATTTGTATACACTTTAAGTGGTTTTTGGGCTAGCTTGCTTATGATGCATAATTTCATTCATAAGCCAGCGACCCTACAAAATAAACAAAAATACCCATGCACTATAAAGTGTCAAATGTATTTTTGTTTACTGTGTATTTCTCTCACAGCTCGTGCATAGCAAGTGCCGGTTGAACGATATGATATGATATACATGCATAATGAATATAGATACTTATTGTGACTCGAAGTGAGTTCGGTGCATGCGATGGGAAATCGAGTATCAAGTATCGAAGCAAGGTTGAATACCTTATTAATTGTTTTGCGGCAATTAGTAAAGTGATTGCCGGTGCGATCCCTTCACATCGGCTTGTGATTTCATTTCTTCTTTCATAGCTTGAATCCACTTTGTTTTCTGCTCACTTGCTAGATGCCAATGTCTTTGGTTCTATGATTGCATTAATTCTGTAACGCGTTGGCAAAATATTCCGTGTTGACCGTTTTGGATATCTTCTTCAAATCATAACAACGAAACGCCTTTGAACATTCATCATACCCCACAAAGATCATAGCCATTGCTGTATTGTCCAACTTTTGTCACTTTTGCTGTGGTACATGGACAAAACATTTGCTTCCAAATATTTTCATGTGACGAGTATCTGGCTTTCGACCTGTCCACAATTCATATGGCGTCTTATGTGTTGATCTGGTAAGTACACGGTTCTGAATGTAATTTGCAGCACTCGTAGCCTATGCCCAAAAAATATTTCACAATCCAGCATCTGTGAGCATACACCGTGCCATTTCAATTAAAGTCCTGTTTTTGCGTTCCGCTGTCCCGTTTTGCTGAGGAGTATATGGTGTCGTTAGTTGCGTTTAAATACCTTCGCTTTTCAAATATGATGTGACCTGGCCTCCAATGTATTCCCCTCCTCGATCAGAGCGAATTATTTTTGGTTTCCTTCCAAACTTCGTTTTTGTGAACTCTATGTATTCCTTCATTTTGTCTACGGTTTCGGATTTTCGAGTCAAAAAATAAACCACAGTTTATTGATAAATGTGAGAACATACCGTTTTCCACTGTATGATGTTGTTTGCATTGGCCCGCGAACGTTCGTGTGAACCAAATCCAATATTTCTCCTGATTTTGTATTGGATCTGTTCGGAAATGGTAGCCTAGTAGTTTCAGCTTGCAAACATACCTCACATTCCTGTTTTGTCCCGCAATCAATTATTTTTATATTTTCAATTAATTCATTCTTAACCATTTCTCTAATTGCTTCTGGGTCACGGTGTCCAAAGACTCGATGCCAATAATGAATGGATCCATCACTTGATAAGTTTGAATCTTTTATTGCACAAACCATACCGGGTTGACGCACTTTAAATAAATTGTCCGTTTCATCAATAACGGCCACTTGTTTTTCTTTGTATTGACTGAAAATAACTGTATAACCGTTGCTAATTAACCTTTTAACAGACAGAATGCTGCCATCAATGTTTTGGGTATATAGCACATCCGTGATTGTGGCAACTGACACATCACCAATCACCATTCTAATTTTGTATTTTTAATTTACATTTGCCTTTTCCTGTGACTGTAGATTTTGTGCCATCCGCCAAGTTTACATCACCTTTGTACGTGTTATCAACTGAGGTAAGAAAACTTTTGTTGCTTGTCACGTGGCTCGTTGCTCCAGAATCCACCAACCAACCGTTGTTTGATGACATCATTACAAACAAATATTCCGGTGTTTTTTCTTCAATTTTATTTGCCTTTTCTTTCTTTGAGCTATTCTGCTTCCAATTTGATTTATTTTCCTTATCCTGTTTTTCCTTCCAAGCCTTATACTTAAAGCAGTCCTTTTTAATATGATTGGTTCTTTTGCAGAAAAAACATGACTTTGCCTCTGCTGTCTTCAGTATTGAATCGCTGTTGGTTTCATTTCCATCATGCCGTCGAGCATATTTATCGGGTAATTTCGATTGAATCAAGGACATTGTTAATTCATCATCCTTTCTCATTTCAAGAGCCGACACCATTGAATCGTAAGATTTCGGCAGACTCGATAAAATTATGGCTACACGCCAATCTTCTGCCAATTGATTCGGCCAAACGTTGAAATAATTCATTGAATTCATTAATATGATGCTCCATACTTTCATCATCAGCCATTTTCTTTCCACAAATTCGATGCATAAGACTCACCTTATTGACCAATGAATCCTTTTCATGGTGTCCTTTCAATGCCAACCAACAATCCTTCGCAGTTTTCTTTCCACGAAGATGACAATATTGATCATCTTCAACCTTTAATCCAATTACGGCATGAGCTTCTTTATCATTTTCAAACCTTATTTCATATGCTCGTTGTATGGTTGAATTGGCATTTGCCACAGGTTGTGTTGGTGGATCTTCAGTTATCACTTTCCATAATTTTTGTTTGACCAACAACATTTCCATGCAAAATTTCCAATTGAAATAGTTATGATTGTTCAATTTCACAAATGAACTTTTATTTGCATCCGCCATCTTGTCTATCTTTATTTTTTGCTTTTAATTTTAAATTTCTCAAATATTTTTCGTTTCTATTATTCTTGATGTCTTTCTGGGCCCATAACCTGATGAAATAATTAATTTAATTTTTCTAATTACCAGTGTCCGACAAAACTAGAAATAAAGAAAAAATAATTTGAATTTATTTTTAGACAAAATTTATATTTAATGTTGCTGAGGGCGCCACGTTGGGCGCCACTTTATTGCACTTTTTCTTCGCGGCACGATAGGGGTAGGGAGATTTATTTAATTAAAATTAAACGTTTTATTTTTCTACCGCGATCAATTAAATTTAAAAAAAAAAAGAAACAATAAGAAAAATTTAACGCGAGACGACGGCGACGCACGACACGAATTTACTAATAATAACTATAGATAATACCGATCGACCACGAACGAATGACACGGAAAGAGAATACGAAAAAAAAATGCAATATACAGCTTGATTAAAGAAGCTGTCACCACGGCTGCTCAGCTATGGTGGGTTCGGTGGAAGAATTTTGTATTTCTTTTGATAAGCTTGATTGATTTCGTAATCAAAACAGTTTATCAAAAGAAGAATGTATATGATTGCACAGTAGGGTGCAAAAAAAGCGGGCGCCAGTAATTTTTTTCTAAAACTGAATTAGAAAATTCCAAAACTAATTATAGAAAGTATAGAACCGAATAAATGGAATAAAAAGAAAGAGTTATGTTTAAAAATGTAATTATTTTATTGTTTTGGGAAACCATGGGACAGAAGATCCCTGGACTAAAACCCAAAACTCTTTTCAAATAAAAAGTGTGATAGACACAATATTTAATACGGCCGTTTGGCTCAAGGTAAGCAATTGGAAATTAAACAAAAAGAAAGGCAACTAATAAAAGAAAATATAAAAGAAAAATGGGTCTTTAACAAGGTTAACAAGGTTAAAGCGCGTACAAAAAAAATATGAGCGAACCTAGTACACGAATATAAATATATATACTTTGGAATTACAAATATATATATTTATATTCAAAATGAAACACAAACTACTTATCTTTTTCGTCTCCTATCTCCGTTTCTCCTTTAAAGCTCTCACGTCTCGAATCCTATTTCCACTTTCAAAATCCTCGATCCGAAAATTCAATATAAAAAAATGTCTCCTCCTCGATTCTTTTCCTCCTCAAAATTTCTCGATATTTTTTTTTCAAAAAAATTCAGCTTTCGCTTTTAAGGCCCTCACAAGAGTGCCTTCCAAACTAATTTTTAACAAACACCTTCCTTCCCTCGTCCATTCCAGTCATTCACTCATACATACAACGATACAACACAACCATTCGTTTCGAGATCATCGGTCACGGCTTTCTGGAAGCTTGACGCTCTCCTAGAAAACAACCGTGGTGGGATCTAAAACATTCACACGTACACAAACACGGTTTCAACAAGTTGTTGGATGTGTTTCCAAAACTTGCCAAAACTTACTCTCACGCACACCAACACAGTTTCGACAAGCTGTTGGATGTATTTCCAAAGCTTGCCGAAACATAATGGACGAGTTCAGACCCTTTTCCAACTAAAATAATTTTCGAGAAAAATTGAAAATAATTAAAATCGAAGAGAAGTCTCAAATAGGCTTTTTCCTACTACTCTACTACTATCGCGTGGGATTCGAAGCGTGAATTATTTAACAAACTATTTTCGAAGATACAGAGAGGAGCGTTATTTTAATCATTTTCAAAATTCTATAAAACTAATCTAAACGCGTTAAGAACCCATTTTGTTCATTTAACAAATTTACGTTATTTTACGTTAAAGTTAAAATTACGTTACGTTAAGTTAAATTTTAAAATGGAAAGGTAATTATAAGAAGTTGTTGTTGTTCATTTGATGTAAGTAAGAATCCACCTGACTCGTTACTTCTTCGGCTCGTCTGCCGGCTCTCTTCTCGTTTCAGAACGTCGTATTTGGACTCGTACACCTACTGTTGTTGCTTTTGCATAATAAGGCTAGGTACACCACTGGTTGATGAGACCATGGTTGCCCTCAACTTCACCAATATTTTGCAGCCACAACGAGAAATAAGAATGCGAGAAAGAACGACCGAAGGGAAGTTTTTGTTGCGGTAAAATTTACCGTAACACAACTAACTCGTAACTCGTAACTAACGAACAATTAAAATAGGTACATACATAGTTTAAAAACAATTTAAACATAACAGGTGATAAATAATAGTTTACAATTATTGGAACATAATATTCAACAGAAAGACTATTGCGAGTGAGTCTCCAGCTCATCCGCTGGCTCAGCACGCAGGCTCAAAACGAAAGATGCTGACCTGTTTTATCATCCTCTCTGAGTTACTTTCAAAACTCTTAGAGAACAACGGACTCGAAATGTGGGCCGAAAAATAGGAGTTGATAGGATGGAGCGGAAAACAGGTTTTAAGAGTCAGACCGTGACCAAAACAACACGATCAGAAAAAGGTTTTAAGAACCACAAAGTTACAGCTTTTGTTGCGGTAAATCTGACCGTAACAAACTCCACCCTTACCTTCCAGAAAAGAAAAGAGGCTTTCAGAAATGAAAGCGAAGTAAAAGGAGCAAGAAAAGGTTAAAGAACACATTTTTGGAAAACAAACACTACCAAATTCTACGTAACTCGTCCATGCCACGCGACTAAATTCAAGATCTTTCTTCAGGGTCATCGCTATAGGGCGACGACTAGGAGTCCCTAGTATCGTCCGTATTATTGCTCCTATCGTGCGGAAAGGCTCCAGGTACCTCTGTTTTTGCCATTGTCATCCTCGAGTATATAGGTCCACGCAGATACTCTTTTCTTGATTCGAAACGGGCCTACGAAGTTAGGCGCTAGTTTCGCGGTGCAGAATTTGACATCCCTTCGTCTAAGGTTATATATTTTCGTCGCCTTCTTGGTTGCTAACTCTAACTTCTGCACTATCTGTTCGCTAAGCTTTCTTAAAGAGTCCCTAGTATCGTCCGCATTATCGCTCCTATCGTGCGGAATGGAAGTTGAGGCTCGACCAAAAGTCAACATACCTCGCCCGAAATTTGCATAGTACAGCGATACGTCTTAAACTTCATGTTGTGCAGTATGAATACTACAAGCTTCCTGCGCTAGCTGAGCGTCCCACGCCCTAAAGTTCTCAAAAACATACGCCCTAATTGTCGTCTTCAAAATCTGGTTAATCCGTTCTGCTGGATTAGCCTCAGGATTTTATTGCGAAGTAAACCTAATCGTCGAAGCGTAACTACCACACAAGGTCTTTAGCTCCTTGCTTATGAATTGAGGACCGTTGTCACAGACACCAAATTTGGGGACACCTAACAAGAGGAAGACATTATCCTTTAGCTCCTTCCAAACCAACTTGGCCGTTGCAGACCTCAATGGAAACAACAAAAGGAACTTCGTAAAATAATCAGGAACAGTCAGTATATACACGAAACCCCTACTAGATTTAGGAAGTGGACCAACTAAGTCAACTCAAATCATCTCCCACGGATCAGTTACCCTTTTCCTCTCTGTCATCAACCCAGCCGGTTTTCCGTTCACCGGTTTCACACTTTGGCTGGCTGCTGTATGAATAGGGTAGACCCTGATTGGTATCAACATGGCGATGTCCAGCGTTGCAACTGTGTCATACGCATCAATTGTGCTTATTTTACCTCCAAATGGTAGCCATCGGGTACTGGTCTTGTCCACCCGGACTTGACTTGCTGAACTTATAAGCGCGAGTGTTGATCACAGAAAAATAGCAACACTATAATTGCCCTGCCATAAAGCTCCTCTGTATCTCTTGTTGGGTAGCAGTTTATTCTGTACGAACCCCTCAGAAAGCAAGCGAGCGGCGGATGAGCTTCCAATTAAGTGAACCAACGGCGACGCTAACAGGCAATATGGTAGGCACCCCATTGAGCTACTTCGACATATTCGGAGCACAGGTCTTTGGGTCCTTTCACTACTTTTAGTCAGGGTAGTGAAATAGAGAAGGTGGCGGATGAGCCCATATAGGACCAACGGTAGCTCTCACATCCCCGTAGTGAGTTACTGACTCTGGATTTCTCCAGCTCCTTTTGTCCAAGGAGAGCAGCATAGGGCCTGGTCCCCCAGGTTGGGGGTTGTGCATCGGGGTAACTTCCCTACCACGTAAAAAACCTCTTGTTCCGAAACAACCAACTGCCTCGGATATGGATGACCCTACTGATGATGACCCTAGCAAACGAATCAAGGACAACGAATTTCGGTTCTACACGTGGAATGTCCGGACCCTTGCCTTCGAACAATTAGTGGAGGCCCTAGATGGTGTCAAAGCCGACATCACAGCCATCCAAGAAGTGCGATGGGATGGTGAAGGCACAAGGAGGATGAAAAACTGTGACATCTACTACGGCAAGTGCTACAGGACAAGAAAACAGCGGCTATTTGGATGCGGATTTGTGATAAGAGGAAGGCTTAGGCAAGAAGTCTTGGGTTTCGTGGCATAAGCGAACGCATTATCACAATCCGCATTTAATCCAAATTCAGCAACATCTCGCTGATCTGCGTCCGCGCCCCCACGGAGGAAAAAGATGGCACGACCAAAGAAGAACTCTACGATCTTCTCGAGAAGACGTATGATGAATGCCCAAAGTACGACACTAAGTTTATTCTTGGTGACTTCAACGCCAAAATCGGAAAGGAGGGTAACTTTTTCTCGACAGTCGGAAAGCCTGCACAACAATACTTCCGGTAACGGACACAGGCTAATCGACTTTGCTGCGGGGCGAAGTGTCATGTTAGCTAGCACATACTTCCCACACCTCAATATACACAAGGGGACCTGGCAGTCTCCTGATCAAAATACCGTCAACCAAATTGATCACATTGCGATTGACAGCAGACATGCGTCCAGTGTCATGGATGTCCGCACTTTCCGAGGGGCCAACATAGACTAGGACCACTACCTTGTTGTAGCTAAAGTGCGAATGCGGATCTCCACCAGACCGCAGAATCGAACATCCACTGTGAGAAAGTTTGATGTTGCGAAGTTACAATCGCAAGAGACCGCCACAACCTTTGCCAATCATGTCTCCTCTTATCTCTTGACAAGCCCGGCGCCTGCGCCAAGCCCAGAGGCCCAGTGGCAAAATTGCAAAATGGCCATCAAAACCGCTGCCACGGATGTTTTGGGTTTCATTAGGCGACCACAACGAAACACCTGGTTTGATGATGAGTGCAGGCTCGCACACTTGGCCAAAGACGAAGCCTATCATGCAGTTCTGAATGCCAGAACTAGAGCTGCCAAGAGCGCTTCCCGTGCGGTTTACCAGTAAAAGAGGAAAGAGGAACATCGCCTATTCAGAAGAAAAAAAAGAGAACTGGAAAAACGAATGGTTGAATCTATTGAGGGGTGCTACGGCAGAAGCAATGTTTGAAAGTTCTACCAAAGGGTAAAGCATTCGTCCAAGGTTTACAAAGCCCGAGTGGAAGCATGTAGAGACGAGGGTGGGAATGTCGTTGTAGATACACAGTCGTTGCTAAGAATTTGGAAAGAACACTTCTGCAGACTGTTAAACGGCGAAGACAACCAACGGATCGCTGTCAGGCAGAATGATCCATTCGATTTGGATGATGAAGAACAACATTTCCGTCCTACCGACCAAGAACAAGTTTGGATAGCAATATCCTAACTAAAGTCCAACAAGGCTGCTGGAGCTGATGGCCTTACGGCTGAACTCTTCAAAGCAGCAGGAGATGACTTGGTGAGGAGCATACACCAACTCATCTGTACAATCTGGTCGGATGAAAGTATGCCTGACGAATGGAACCTCAGCATTGTGTGCCCTATCCACAAGAAAGGAGATAGTCTAAGCTGCGCCAACTACAGAGGTATAAGTCTCCTAAATGTCGCCTATAAAATCTTGTCGGCCATTCTGTGTGAACGTCTGAACCCTTTCGCACTGCTCCGTCAAGGTTGGTAAGAACACCACCGACTCATTTAATGTCGAAAAAGGCTTACGACAGGGTGACGCGCTGTCATGTAACCTCTTCAACATCATTCTTGAGGCAATCGTACGCAACTCGCATGTCAACACCAGCGGTACGATTTTTTTTAGATCCGTTCAATTACTTGGCTATGCTGATGATATTGACATTATTGGAAGAACGAAGCGCGCTGTCAGTGGAGCATTCGCAAGTATTGAAGTGGAATGGGTCTGGCTGTAAATAAAGATAAAACACAGTATATGCTGTCTTCGGGTGAAGTAGATCAATACCGTAGGCTCGGACAAAACGTCACAATAGACAGATATAACTTTGAGGTTGTCAAGGACTTTGTCTATTGGGGTCCACTATTACCTCTCAGAACAACATCAGTGAAGAGATCTGTCGAAGAATCACTCTTGCCAATCGCTGTTTCTTCGGGCTAAGAAGGCATCTTAGTAGTAAAGCCCTCTCTCAAAGGACCAAGGAGACACTATACAAGACCCTTATCATCCCAGTCCTGCTGTATGGGGCAGAAGCGTGGACACTGACACAATCGGATGAATACAGGCTGGGGTGCTTTGGGAGAAAGATTCTTCGGGTGATATTCGGGCCTGTATGTATCAATGGAGTATGGGGGAGAAGATTCAATGACGAACTTTACGGGCTATACAGCGACATTGACTTGGTTAAGAAGCTGAAAATTCAGCGGCTTAGATGGCTGGGTCATGTGGAGCGTATGGACGAAAACGTTCCTGCCCGACGAGTCTTCAATTCCAACCCGGAGGGCCGACGCAGTTCTGGGAGACCCCATCTAAGGTGGCGCGATCAAGTGGTAAACGACCTCAACCAACTTGGTGTGCGCAACTGGAGGAAACTGGCTAGGGACCGGCCTAGCTGGCGAGGATTGTTGGTTGAGGCCGTGGTCTGCAATGGACTGTCTGCGCCACCTTAAATAAGTAAGTTTCACACTTTGGCAAATTTAACAATTTTTGACATACCAAGTGATATCTGACCTCATTTTCGGCCAGTAATATCGTTCTCCTATCCTAGCAAAAGTCTTCTTTACCAACATATGCCCTGCTAACGGATGGTCATGATTATCTTCTAATACTTTTCTCCTATCATTTTTGGGAACAACTATTTTCAACTCACTATTTGTGTCGTGGCATAAAACATGACTTGCCCTAACAAATTTAAATAATTTTCCATCTTTTACTCGCCATGCTGGAAAAGACAATGGCTTTTTATCTATTTCTCCTACCATTTTTGATATCCAGGGATCGGTTGTGGGCTCTGAAATCCCGGAGATAACCGGTACGCTTCGAGAAAGCATATCTGGCACCACATGATCCTTTCCTTTGCGGTGAACAATGTCGAAGTCGAACTGTTGCATACGTACAGCCCATCGTGTCAGCCTATCTGCCGGATCCTTCAACTTGCTCAACCATATTAGAGAGTAGTGATCGGTGATGACCGTAAATCTCACTCCCTCTAAATATGGCCGCAACTTTTCTATAGCCCACAGAACAGCTATGCACTCTTTTTCTGTGGTCGAATAGTTTCTCTCACATCTATTTAGTGACCTGCTTAAATAGCAAACCACTTTTTCTCCTTCATCCCAATTCTGACTCAAAACAGCCCCAATCCCAAAGTCCGAAGCGTCTGTCTGAACGACAAATGGCTTCGTAAAATCCGGACACGTTAGGATGGGTGCTGCAACTAAACACTGTTTAGCTTTTCGGAAGTTTTCCTCACACTCACTATTCCACTCAAACCTTTTGTTCTTCTTAAGTAGATCGGATAACGGCTTAAACAAACTGGCAAAGTTTGGTATAAATCTCCTGTACCAGAATAAAGTTCCGATAAAACTCCTAACCTCTTATACATTTTTGGGTGAAGGAATACCTAACATGCTTTCTATTTTTTCTGGAACCATGTGTAAACCGTTTCTGTCCACAACATAACCCAGAAATTTCAAAGATGGCCTAACGAAATGACATTTTTCCCTCCCTACTTTTAAACCTGCCTTAACTTATCTCCTAAGAACATCGTTTAAATCTCCATATGTTTTTCGAAAGTGTCTGTAACGATGATGATGTCATCGAGATAGACAAAAACATATGGTTCTTACTCCGGTCCAAGGACCGTATCCATAAATCTTTGCCATGTTGCAGGTGCATTACACAATCTAAATGGCATCCTCAAAAATTGAAATAAACCCCTAACTGGAACAGTGAAAGCTGTATACTTTCGAGATTCCTTTTCGACTGGAATCTGTTAATATGCAGATTTAATATCTAGCGAACTCAAAAACCTACCATTATTTAATTTGTCCAAGATGGCCGTAAGATATGGGAGGGGGTATGCGTCCCTATCAGTAACCTCATTCAACTTTCTATAATCTACACAAAACCTTCCAAGTGCCATCTTTCTTCTTAATCATGACAATGGGAGAAGCCCATGGAATGTCTGATTTTTCGATGACTCCGTCTCGGAGCATCTCTTCTAACTCCCTATCTATAAAAGTCTGAATGGCTGGCGACACCGGATAGTACCGCTGTTTAATCGGCTCAGTTTTGTCCTAATTATGTGCGACACCATCTGTGTGCACCCTTATCCCTCAGGCATTTCTTGAAAAACCTTTTATATCTAGTTCTTGTTTCTGTTTCTGGTCTATATCTGTCAAATGTTCCGCAACGGACATCGAAGCCAACGAAGTTTGGTTCGAAAATGTCCATTCGCCTGATTGAAGATCCAGGACTACACCCGATCGTGCCCAAAAGTCTGCTCCTAAAATCAACCTATGAGGAAGGCGCGGGATGGCGAGGCACTCCACAAGAACTACTTTTTCTTCTATCCTAATTGGAGGTGAAACTATTCCTTCTTCATCTATTCCTGCACCATCCGCTAGAGTTACCCTATCAATATTGGTTTTCCCTAAGCTAATCCCTAAATTTTTCAAAATATCCCATCCGTCCCTACAAATGATTGTGCGTGAAGCACCTGAATCTAAAAGCCTTAACATTTGTATTCCAAAAATCTCAACGCCTAACTTTTGCCGTTCATCCCTACCATTTTGCGCAAGTGTGAAACCTAAATGAATTTTAGCCGACTGGTTACCAGAAGGCAACCCAAAAGATTTTAACGACGCTCCCGTCCTACTGACCCGAGAGAGCGTCTCACATTTCCCGAATTATTATTTCATCTCATATACCCTGAACACTGTTGACAATTACTTCGAGTAACTCCAACTCTACCACAACTATAGCAACGCCTAGGAGCGGAACACCTATTGGCTAAATGACCCTTACCATTACAATTGAAACACCTAACAACCGGATCAGATCTTCTACTACAAATTTGGGAGTTCCTAGAGAACGGGTTTTTGTTTCTAATCTGCGGCTAATTTGAGATGCTGGCCTGTCGATCAGTTTGGTTGCTCTGAGTAACAACCGAAACTGTTGGAGCTTCTAAACCTACGTATGCTAGATCTGGTTCCAACAACGTGCTATTCCTAACACTAGGGGGTGGAACATAAGATTCCACGTTGGCCATAACTGCCTCTAAATCTCTACCTAACGTTACTAAATCAGAAACGCAATTTGGTGTAGCCAAACCAAGTTGCGCCTGGTAGAGGTTTTTTTTTCTCTAACAAGTTCTTGCTATGAATTTACCGAAACCAAATCGCCCTATACCAAATAAGTGCTTTCCCTACAAATAAATCTACCGCAGCTCTAAATAATTGAGATTCCGTCACACCCCGTGCACAACGGATCTCTTCTACTCTTTCTAAAAACGCGTTCACTGAGGCACCACAGCGCTCAGCAGTAAATTTAACCTCCCATTTAGACAAATTCTCAAATCGTTCCTGGTTAATAAAAACTCTTTCTACAATCTGACTACCTCGTCTCAGATTATCCCTATTAACCTCCACGTTATTAGCTTATACTTCTATGCCCGTCGATATACTGGCAGGAGTATTTACCGAGCTGCAATTTTGAGGTTCAGCTGAACGCTGATTTTCAACCTCCGAAATATTCTGCTATTCGTGAAAAATTTCTATCCCCTGTTCCTTCTCTTCTTAAGCTGGAGCTACATAAGATTTCCTATGTTCTAATTTAAGCGCGACCCGAAGCGCTTTCCTCATATCGTCTACGCTTCCTACCTCTAACCCCCTCTATTCCATTTCATAATCAAGCTCGTCTTGATGTGACTAAAGTTTACCCCGCCATTTTTTATTCTTTATATAAAATTTATTGTGCTGCTTTGTGCTAGACTTGTGCTACTATGTGCCGTAAATATAAAAGTTGTATCCTTAAAGCTCTAGCTCTTATAGCCAAAAAACGATTTAATAACTAAAGTTAGCTCCGCCATTTTTAATTTTTTTTCTTAAATTTGTTGTGCTGCATTGTTCTCAGCTTGTGCTGCTATGTGCCGTAAATATAAACTTTTTATCTCCAAGGCTCTAGCTTTAATAGCCAAAAAACGATTTTTACACTAAAGTTAGCCCCACCATTTTTTTCTTTTTTTTTAAGATTTCTTGAGCTGTGTTGTGCTCCGTTTGTACTGTCATGTGCCGTAAAGATTATTTTTTTATTTTCAAAGCTCTCTGTTTTATAACCAAAAAACTTTTGTATGAAGAACAAGAAAAAACCGCGGCCATTTTTTTTTACTTGTGCTGAGTTGTGCTCCTCTTGTGCTATCATATGCCGTTGAAATACAAAATGTATCTTAAAAGCTCTAGTTTTTATAGATAAAAACCGATTTTATGACTGAAGTTAGCCGCCATTTTTTTTTTTTTAATTGTTGTGCTGCGTTGTGCTAAACTTGTGCTGCTATGTGCCGTAAATATAAACTTCTTATCTCCAAAGGTCTAACTTTAATAGCCAAAAAACGATTTTTACACTAAAGTTAGCCCCGCCATTTTTTTTTCTTTTTTAAGATTTCTTGTGCTGTGTTGTGCTCCGCTTGTGCTGCCATGTGCCGTAAAGATTTTTTTTTTTATTTTCAAAGCTCTCCGTTTTATGACCAAAAAACTTTTGTATGAAAAACAAGAAAAAAACACTTCAATTTTTTTACTTGTGCTGAGTTGTGCTCCTCTTGTGCTACCATGTGTCGTTGAAATACAAAATTTATCTTAAAAGCTCTAGTTTTTATAGATAAAAACCGATTTTATGACTAAAGTTAGCTTCGCGGTTTTTTTTTTTAATTTGTTGTGTTGCGTTGTGCTAAACTTGTGCTGCTATGTGCCGTAAATATACACTTTTTATCTCCAAAGCTCTAGCTTTAATAGCCAAAAAACGATTTATATCGGGTTTGGTGCACAATGCGCGAACAACACAATATGAATGAAAAATCTGGCGAGTACACCTGGGCCGATCGGTTCTTCATAAATATTCATTCCATGAAAGAAATGCATTTACTTGTTATGGAATTGAAAGAACGTCTTATGAGTCTAGGCGTTAAAGAGACAACAGCTTACCAGTGCATACTTTGGCCATTTTTTTTTAAGATTTCTTGTGCTCCGTTTGTTCTGCCATGTGCCTTAAAGATTAATTTTTTTATTTTCAATGCTCTCCGTTTTATAACCAAAAAACTTTTGTGTGAAAAACAAGAAAAAAACACGGCAATTTTTTTTTTTACTTGTGCTGAGTTGTGCTCCTCTTGTGCTATCATGTGCCGTTGAAATACAAAATTTATCTTAAAAGCTCAAGTTTTTATAGATAAAAACCGACTTTATGACTAAAGTTAGCCCCGCCATTTTTAATTTTTTTTTAATTTGTTGTGCTGCAGTGTGCTACTATGTGCCGTAAATATTAACTTTGTATATTTAAACCTCTCGTTTATTTTAGCATTTCCTTTTTTTTAAAAGATTTGTTGTGCTGCGTTGTGCTAGACTTGTGCTGTCATGAGCCATTAAGATAAAGTCATATCTTCAAAGTTTATGTTTTTATAACTCATGCAATGATCTTTGAAAACAAAGCTGACCCTCCACCGGCTGTGCCTACCTATCTTTCTATACACATATATTATATGGTTATATATGTAACAATATATAAAATAGCCTTAAGATTACCATCATATAATATATGAAAGTCTGTAAATTTCTTATAACGGATTCATTAAACGTACCAATATATACTGGTATGTATTCCTTAATTTTGTAGATCACGTAGTAGGTGTATGAATATGACATGTCTATTGTTCTGAAATTAATTTTCTAAACAATTTTACTATGCCAGGCGTTCGTTTTACCCCACACCAAATATTAGTTGAGTACCTGCTTTAAGTAAAAGAAGAATGAATACTTATTCATATTTTTTTTCCTGAACTACCCTAAAAAATCATTTTCTAACCAACACCCAACCAAAAAGAGGAAAAATATCTCACAATTAAAATGCAAATGCAAGCGCATATACACTGTAGATAAATTGTACAATGTACCGACATAGTACATCTTATCTAACTGGAGAATGTCCAATAGTTCATCAGAGGATAAAGCAATTTTTGTTTCTCCTATCTAGGTACATGGATTCAAGTCACACACTATAATAGATCCATTCGTAGGTACATCTTACTAATATTATAAACTAGCTGAAAACCCGTCGAAAACGGCGATGATTTATGGCGCCTACTTTTAATAAGGTTCACATAGTTTGCACTGAAAGGTGGCGGACAGTAATAAGGATGGTAACCATTGACTTTTCTTAAAAAAAAGATGAAATCACATCAACTCCCCCTGAGAAACAGATTTTTTTTTTAAGGTGAAAATCTCAAAAGACACTATGTAGTCCTCCAATTCCTACAATTATAGTAGTGTGAGATTTTAACGCCACTAAAAACAACTTAACCCAATCCTACTAAATGAGTATCTATCTCGAAGATGATTGAGTACCAGTTGTACAATAGCGGTTCAGCACCGAATCTTGTTTTTAATTTCTTAATCAGTTGGTCAACTTTATTTAAGTCACCGAAATCGATGGGTTTACTCTTGAACCACACTTGAACCACCGTCTTCACATTAATTTTTTAAACGCGAACCGAGGTAAATCGTTTTTAAATTTTGATCCGAGGATAAACCACGATTGTACCTACAACTGGACCTTAGAATAACTATGTAGTCACTAAAAGTGTAAAACTTCATTAAAGCCTACAATTATGTGCAATCATTTGAATATTTCCTTATAAACTATATTTTTATTAAAACACATTTCATACATTTTTTAGCGGTTTAAAACATCAGCGAAAATTCCGGAATGGCAGCGATCGGGTCGAAGACAAACAAATGCAGGCCTTAACCATTGAGATGAAATAAATAAATAAATAAGTTTTGTTACACTATAAATAAGTGTTTTTTGTGCGTAGTAACGCGAGCTGGGTTCCGCTACTGTTTAATAAAAAACGTTGATTAGCTATTCAAACAAAAACAAAAAAGCAAATACGAAAATCAATAGGTTAAGTAATTTAAAAAAAAATTAGGTAATACATTACAAATCATTTTTCCCTGTTTCCTGTTTATACACATTTGCGCACTGTTGAAAAAATACATTATCTATCATACGCACATCAAAAAAACATAGCTATTGTATCGAAGCTCAATGGACTGTATAACTCCTCTCGAATAACAAAGTGTGGGAATTAAATAAAACACAATAAAAAACCACTTAGCACATTTATTCCTTCACAGTTCAAAATCCTGCTTAAGACTAACTCTTTTTCGTGCTTGTTCACAGAACAAGCACTCTTTCGTTAAGTTCTTACGTTAAGTTTCATTTACGTTTAATTATACCTTCTTATACATATGTGACCATCAAATGCAGAGTTACCAGGACTCATGCGATTCGATACAGTCCTGGCGAAAACCTACGGTTTTCCATCCCTTTCGCTTTTATTTTGCATATATCTCTGCTCAATACAAATTTATTTTAATATATAAATCATTCCATTTCCTTGATTGGTAAGATGCACATCTTCTGTACCGGTGTCGTAAGTTGATTGCTCGCTGTTTGCAGAACCACGCTCCTTATTAGTCCATCCCTGCCTGGTATTAGTTTTAGTATCCGCGCCCTCGCCCACGCCGATGATGGGAAATTTTCTCTCCTGATTATGCAGAGTTGCCCTTCTGTCAAGCCATATTTCTCCTTTCACCATTTCTTTCTCTCGTATAGAGTAGATAAGTACTCTACCTTCCATCTGCTCCAGAAGAGTGCAAGCATACACTTGCACTCCTTCCACAATTGTATGCGCTTGGTATTTGGCACCTCATTGGTTATAAACGGTAACGGTAAAACAAGCGGTTCACCAACCAAAATGTCCCGGCGTTAACACCTGCAAATCATCAGGATCATCGCTCAATGTATGTAGCGGTCTTGAATTCAAGATGGCTTCTATCCCAGTAATTAATGTCAAAACCTGCTCATATGCCAAAACCTTCGCTCCAACAATTCTCGTCAAATGATATTTCATCGACTTTACCGCTGCTTCGTATATCCCACCTTGATGTGGTGCCGCAAGAGTCATATACTTCCATTCCGTCTCTTTCAAACTTAAGTGTTCAATGTATCCTTCAATAACCAACGCTCTTTGGCTTTCTGCAATTCCTTCGCTGCACCGACAAATGCTGTACCATTGTCGCTATATAGCCGTTCACACCTGCGTCTTCTTGCTATAAATCTTTCGAAACAAGCAATGAGCGCCACTGACGTCAGATTTGATACCAAATCTATATGCACTGCTATAGTTTTAAGGCAAACAATGACGGAAACCCAACATTTATGTCTTATTATTTGCTCACCTGCTCTGTCGATCATCTTTATTTTGAATGGACCTGTATATTCTACCCGTGTGTAGAAAAGCCTTCCCCGCTGTTACTCTCTCTGATGGCAAATCATCCATCAATTTCATCTCAAAAAAATGATTATGCCGCACGCAAACCAAAAACTTATGTAAGTAATTCCTCAGCTGAGAGCTTCGGAATTCAGAATCTCTGGCGTATGTCCTGCATCATGACCTGCACTGCTCCATGATTCGTTGCTGTATGCGCATTATCCATGATCAACCAAGCCAATCGAGAACCATTTGGTACGATAGCTGGATGCCTTCTCTCGTATTCCATCTCTGCTTTTTCCAACTTCCCTGCTACTCTCAGAATCTTTTCATCATCTAAGATTGGCTTTAAGGATTCTATCCTGCTCTTTTCAGGCAAACACCTGTCCTTCTCTACACAAATGATTTCCTTCGCAAAATACTTTTCCTGCTCTTTTGTCAACAGTCGACCGATTGATTTCATCCTCTCTTCAGATGATTGCCCAAGTACTGCTGCATCTCCTGCACTCTCATCTGCTCTATTCCTTCTTTTCACTTGACGTGCAGAACGTCTCCATCTCTCTCTATCTATCTCTTCATCTTCTTTTCACTTGACGTGCAGAACGTCTCCATCTCTTTCCATCTATCTCTTCATCTTCTTTTCGTTGCTTTATTTTTGCTTTTTATTACATAGCTGATTACATTAATCGCCTTCTCTAATGTAGACGTGTATTCAATCAATGGAATACTCCTTCTTCAGCACTTCACATAAATAAATAAGGGCTCTGTAAATTTTGTTATCACGAAAATCTTCATCTCATCCCTCCCCCATCTGAAACATTTGGCACAAACTTTTCAGATGACCAGCTCGACCGAGGTTTTGCCAACCATTCCGGCCCATGCAACCACAACTTGTTATCAACCAATGCTGATTTCTTTATTCCTCTACTTAGAATATCAGCCGGGTTATCCTTCGTTCCAACATGTCTCCAAATTTTGACTTCGGTGTTTGTTTTTATAGACGGGACTCTATTAGCTACATACGTTTTTAGATCGCATCGTAATTTACTTATCCAATGCCGCCCTACGAGTGAATCTGTCTAAAGATCATACTCGATACCTTCCCATTCCATTGTTTTAATGACGTTTACAATTAGCCGTCCCAATAGCTCCGCTGCGGCTTGCTCTAAGCGCTGTATTGCCACCGTTGTAAGCGGTGCAACCCGTGTTCTTGCTGTGATGAGATCTGCTATAATCCTGCCGTACGTATCGTTCTCAGATAAATCGCTGCTCCATATTTTTTTTTTTTTTTTTATTTGAGCCCGCACACAAGGGGTTATTAATACCCTTAATATGAGTTAACACAGTGCGAGCGTTCAGGAAATGTGGATGGAAGATAAAAGGAAGTGTCGGTGCACATTGGTTTTGAATGTCTGTATATCGCAATGGGAGGGAAAAATCGAGCCGGGTAAAGCATTCCACATTCTTGTAGTGCGGCTAAAAAAAGAGTCTCCATACTTAACAGTACGTCCGAAGTTAAGCTCAAGGGTAAATTGATGAGCGTTCCTTGCGGTGCGAGTGTTACGGGGATATTGTTTCAAGGGAGGAACGCAACTGGCTATTTCACTGGAGCACTGTTTAAAGAAGTAACGATAAAACAAGGTGAGGCAAGAAACATTACGGCGATGTTCGAGTGAAACAAATGTTTCGGTAATGGATCTTTCACCTATCAATTTTGAGGCTCTTTTTTGAATCCTATCCAGGAGGCGCAAATGAGTGACAGGGGCACCTGCCCAGATATGAGAATTGTACTCTAGCTTCGGGCGAATGAATGCCTTGTAGATTATAGCCAGATCAGAAGGGAAAAAATATTTCTTGCATCGATTTAGGAAACCTAAGCAATTTGCGGCATTTTTGGCGACGTCAAATATGTGATCGTTCCACAGAAGATGATTTGTGATGCACATACCTAGAACGCAGAGCTGATCTGTTTCCTCAATGCAAGTGCCACTCATGGACAGTGGCATAGGGGGTAGGTTATGCTTTAACGACAGAAGACAGCATTGAGTTTTTGAAGCATTAAATTCCACGCGGTTGATGATTCCCCATTGGACAATGCTGTGAAGATCGGAATTTAATGAGCTTATCATACGATTTCGTTGCAGTTCCACATCCGAAGGACATGGATGTGAATCTGGAAACGAGTATGAAAAGCTGAGAGTACTGTCGTCAGCAAAACAATTTAGTGGATTAGAAGTATTAGACAAGAGATCATTTATAAAGATTAAAAAGAGAGTCGGAGACAGAACGGAGCCTTGGGGCACACCAGCATTTATTTTGTGGGAAGCAGACTGAAAACCGTCCAAAACAACGCGAATTGAACGGTCCGAAAGGTAATTTCTAATCCATCGAAGGCGGGGTTCATCGATGCCAAATGCACGCATTTTCGATAAAAGAGCTTCATGCCAAACTCTATCAAATGCCTTAGAAATATCAAGTGCAATAATCTTACTTTCTCCAAAACGATGTAAAGATTTGTTCCACTGTTCGGTGAGATATACCATCATATCACCAGTGGAACGATTGCTACGAAAACCGTACTGCCGGTCATTAAGAAGTTTCCGTTTCTCAAGATATTTCCTGATCTGAAAGTTTATCAGAGTTTCCATGACCTTGGAAAGAAGGGAAGTCAGTGCAATTGGTCGGTAATTTGAGGGGGATGAAGATACGCCTTTTTTTGGGATGGGCTGGACAAATGCTGTTTTCCATCCACTCGGGAAGAGACCTGTAGAATAGGAAAGATGGAAAAGCTTACGCAGTGGTTTTGCCAGCGTGGAAGCACACCTCTTCAGAACTATGGGAGAAATACTATCCGGGTCAGCGGATTTGTGTATGTTGAGATCTTTTAGTACTCTTGCAACTGTACGAGTGCGAAAGAAGATTTGTCCCATAAAACCATTCACGTTCTCAAGTACAGGAGGAGTCATATCACACTGGGGTAGCGTTGAATTAGCAGCAAACTTTGCTGCAAATAAATCTGCTTTCGCTTGGGAGCTTACCACAGGAGTGTTATTTTCAACGAGCGTCGGAACCGAAAACGTGGTAGAGTTACGTACATTTTTTACGAATGACGAAAATTTGTTACTACCACTGGGACATTGTAGTATTTTTTGCCTTATTTTTTGTTCATGCAAAAATTTGGTTCTTTGAATGTGAGCATTACAGGTCTTTCTAGCTTGTTTGAACTTTTTCCGTTTTTCCTCAGAAGGGTTGGCTTTATAACATCGGAAGCTTACTTCTCTCTCCTTGATAGCCTCTTTCCAGCTCAAGTCGAACCATGAATTCTCTTTTGGTTTGATACTTTTTGTTCTATTCGGAACAAAATGTCTCATCCCGCAGAGAATAATGTTTGTTATCATATCAGTGCTGGAGTCTACGTCACTATCGAGGAAGCATAGTGACCAGTTAAAGTTTCTGAAGAAATCATTGAGACCGTCCCAGTTGGCCTTCTCGTATCGCCATACGGTTCTGTTAGGGATGTTTTCTTTAACTGTACTGTTGGAACACGAGAAAATTGGTGATATGATACAATGATCCGACGTGCCTAGGGGCGATAATACATTTATCGTGTATTTATCAGGATGAGAGGTAAGAAACAAGTCTAGGGTGTATGCGGAATGACCTGCAATGTCAGGGATTCGTGTTGGCTCGTCGACAAGCTGAGTCAAGTTGTTTGACTCAGCGAAGAACTCAGCATACCTTCCTTCGGGTGTTGTCTGACCAGAATAGCGAAGCCACGAAGAATTGTAGACATTGAAATCGCCCGTAACAACGATTTCAGTGCGAGGATAAAGGGAAACAATTCTTTGGATGGAGTCAGACAGTGCATCGAATTTGATAAAAGTCGAGTTACTGTCCAGATTTGGGCTTCGATAAATAAAACATGTATGGATGACGTGCTTTTGTACGGTGAATTTAAACCACATGAAATTGAAGTCTGTGTTTGAACACTGACCATATTGTGGTAGAAGCTGGTAAGCAACGTCATTTCTAACGTATACGGCTAATCCGTGATAGGAAAAGAATAATGACACTAAGCTGTACCCGTGTAGGTTAAATTCTAACGGATCAGAATTATCACCTATTTGGGTTTCACTTAGTGCCAAAACAGCTGGCCTGTACGTAGCAGTATGGACATACGCGGCATAGAAAATCTTTCTAAGCCCCCGAATGTTGCTATAATCGACCCTAAAATTACCCACCATTAAGAGAAACAAACATATAGTGAAAACCAATAACAATTAATCTATAATAATTACAAATCAGATACCAAGAAGACTTCATAAAAAAACACATTAACATGAGTAATTATGCCTTCATGTCAATATGTTGCCAATCCGCCCCTGGAAATCTACATGGAACTATTAATACATTCGTCTACTATTATGGTTTCAGTTGATACCTCCAATGCGTGTATACACATTTGAATGTGCCAACCGAAGCCATGATAGGCTGTGTTAAGAAGGGGGAGTGAAGAAGAAGGGACCGCTCGATGCTAATCCAATGCTAGAAAACAACGGCACTGAATTTTGTTTACGCGCACTTGTGATATATTTGTTGTTGGATTGGATACGCAATGCACTTTTTATTTTGGGTTGGTTGGGGCTATTTTTTTCTTTTCTTGTTTGTTGCGGCCGATTTGTTGTTGTTTTTTGAATCACACACAATTTATGCACTGGGGGTTTTTTTTTTTTGTGAGCGCGGCGCGTTAGAATTAAGTTATTGGGCTATTGATTGGAATAATATTTTTTTTTTGGTTTTTTTTTAATTTGTTGCTTTTGGGTTATTGAGTTGCAATTTAATATTTAGAATTTGGGAGAATGACGAACAAAATTATATAAAAGAATTAAACAATGAGACAGATAACACAAATGCGACAAATACGAGGGACCTTCGACGCCGACGATACACAGCGCGTGCGCTGCCGGTGGTAGGCGGTACGACACTCAGGCCCTCTCAGAAGCATCCAAACATCCATGTAGCTCTTTTCGTACTTCTTCTGAAGTACCTATCCAACTCCAAATTTTCACGTTCTCTAAGTATGTTATTTCCTGCCCGAGATCTCTCCATCTCCCATTTATCTCTCTAGGGAGTCAACACAGCTCACAACGCTTCTCTTGGTTATTGCCTGCTGAGTCTCCGGTGTTTTTACCACAAACGTGAATTGATCCTTCTCAAGCAGCCACTTCAAGCCCAAAACTGACGTTTTCTCATCATCCTGGAACATTATTGACTCCTGCTCTTCATAGCTTATGTCCTACACAAGAGCTTTGGAATTGGATTTCCATTTTCTAAGCTCAAAACCTGCCCCATGATCGAAATCTTTTGATGACTTGATCTTCTTCTCTTCAGAATCACCACCTGTGGTGCAGTCATCCATATAAAATTCCTGCTTAATTGTCTTTGCAGCTTCTGGAAACTCCTGCCTCAATTGCACATTGTACAGTATTATAAGCTGATGAGGTCATACCATAGATGACTACTGTTAGCCAATATTCTCTCAAATTGTGCTGCAGGTTTTCTCTCCAGAATATACCCTGCAAATCCCATTGTTCCTTCGCCACTTTCAATATTCTGAACATCATTTTAATATCCGCAGTAATAGCGACACGGTGCGCATCGAAATTTCGTGCAGATCCTTCTGTTAGTTTTCTCCAAGCAATTGCACTTCATTTAATGAAGTACCTTTATTTGTCCTGCAGCTCTCATCAAATACGACCCTTAACTTTTTGGTGACGCAATGATGTGGTATATGGTTTTGCCATGCACTGTGCCAGTCACTGGTGTCATATGTCCTGCGTCTTCATGTTCTCTCATAAACTCCTGGTACTTTGTTTAAACTCAGGATCTCCTGCCAACCTTCTCTCCACAGCAAAAAACTTACGCTTAGCTGTAAGGTCTGAACTTCCAAGCTCTTTCACTGCTTCCTTCAAAGGAATCGTCACAACAAACCTGCCAAAATCATCACGTGAATTTGTTTTGATGAAATTTTGCTCCACCTGCTCCTCCTGCTCTTTTGACCTGCTCAACGACATCTCTATGTCATTTAAACCGTTTATGCCCAAAACGCTTAAGCGATTCATGAAGTTGATTACTATCCATGCGCACTGCCTGCGATACCTGGTCATTGTTCATGCTATCCTTCTCATTACTATACTCTCCCAATATTAATCTGCCGAAAACAGTTTCCATCTCAAGGACACCCCCTCGTCGATGCTCTAAGACAGAAGTAAATGCTTCTGCTATGAACTTGCAATAAATCTACAGTAGCTGCTTTCCAATAATGTGGATCAGCAAGAGATGCTGTAGCAATGCTCATCAGTGGCGATTTCAAAATGTGTGTTCGCACTACTGGATGCCAATTAACCTGCTTATGAAGAATCCAAAAGTCCTGCTCTATTAAAACTAGATTGGGCTGTGCGCACGTATCTAAAAATGCTCTTACCGGCCAATACTTCCTGCTATCCATCTCGATTCTTACTGGTGCCGTAGGCATCAAAGTTACTCTCTCCTGCTCTTGCTCATTATAATTAAAAGACATAAAAAGACGAAATAAATCTTAATCATAATTTTATTTTTGTTTTTAGAAGGCAAACGCCTAGCTCTCTTAAAATACAGCCAGGACATCACCTCTTATAAATCACATCCTGCTTTCTCTCTTCCTGCCGTCCTCCAATTCTTCCGTCCTGCCCTTCTCCAACCGAGGGCGTTTCCCGGGAGGCATAATTAGTCAATCTGCCTTTTGCTTATTTTCGCTTGTCTGGCTCCTTCTCTTCTTTCACTTTTCCTGCGCATATAGAACAGTTTCTGCACCCTTCCCAATCTCTTTTGTAGCACTGTTTTGCATTTGCTTCCCGGGGCATTGACAACACGGCCCTTGAAAGCAGTCCTTTGAGGCATGGCACGTCTTAAGACAATTGGGGCAAAGTGCCTTTTCCTTCACGAGATCCTGCTTAGCACGAATGCTCAGTACTGCAAACTATAGACAACGTCACATTGGATGATTCAGAAATTTGCACAAGTGGCAAGCCTCTTGTCACCTGGTGCTCCTGCTCTTCGGGCATTACTGCCAGCTGCTCGCATGTCCTCATACCTGCTCAAATTCAGATGCGCCTGAAGTTGTGACAACGGCTGCTCAAATTTCCTGCCATCGCTCCGCTCAATGCCTGTTCTGCTTTACCTGGTATGCCTGCTATGCGTGTTCTTGGAGCCATTTTTTAAGCTTTTCCTGCAACACTGCGTGGGCAGCAAAGTAATTTTCTTCCGCTCCAGCAATCCTGCGTTGTATCTCCACGTTGACCAACATATCGTCGGCCAACGCAATCCTGCTCTCGCTGATCTTGACCTGCGACCAGGCTTCTGACCTGCGCTGCTGCCATCGTACAAATTCCAAAATCTGGAGATTTCACAAAGGCAAAACATATTGGTGATTTTTCTCCTGCTGGTTGTCAATTTTTTTTGTTCGCTGTTCTTTTCTGTAAATATATTAAATCGTATTACATTAGAAATGATGACTCAAAAATGTCCTACCCTGAAAATGAAAGAGATACTCGTTTGCAGTAGGTACTTCAATTTCCCAATATACAGATACATAAATAAATAATATTTTGCAGTAGGTACTAAAATTCCCAGTATGCAAAAATAAATAATAGTTTGCAGTAGGTACTAAAATTCCTAGTATGCAAAAATAAAATAAAATAAATAATAGATTTAATAAAAAAAAAAGGTCGGCTAGTTGTTGCTGCTTTTGTCGTTGCCAATAAAGTTTATTTATTATAAGAAAAGATATGTTGCATCGAGAAGAAATTCTTTTGTGGCTCATATTCCTGCTTTAAAAATATTTATTCTTTTTGAATTTAAAATATTTTGTTCCTGCCAATTGCAAGCTTTCATTCTCTAAAAACTAGCACCGTCGTGCTTTTAGTTTTTCCTGCCCCAGATATGTCCCTTTTTTTTAATAATAATTTGTTCATGGCAACTGGTGCAATTGCACTCAAGTTCCTCCTTCATACCTGCTCTCTCATGTTTGGCAACTCGCACATATGTGCTTTGTGTTGCCCCTGCTATAGGTATTTCGAGTCCTTAACAATTTCCCTCTCATATTTGGTAACTCGCACAAATGTGCTTTGAGTTCCACTCGCCCCTACTATATCTGGAGTCCTTCACAACTTCTCTCTCATATTTGGTAACTCGCACAAATGTGCTTTGAGTTCCACTCGCCCCTGCTATATCTCGAGCAACAAAGCTTGTCAAGAGAAAAAAAGTGACACAAAAAAAAACTTAACACCTATAAAAGAAATTAATTTTTGATCCCTACCAAACAACAAAGCAGCAACATCACCGTAATATATCTAGGTAATATTGAAAAAAATATCTTATTCGTAAAAAAATTATATTAAAAAGGTATAAAAATCACACACATCCATCGGGGCAAATTCAATGCAACGGGAAAAGATAAAGAAGAGAAAAAAAAGAAACCTGCTCGGATGCAAAATAATCCAAAAAACCACCACCATTCACTTCTTAACAATAAAAAATACTTTCTCCTGTTTTAGGACTATATTTCAGCTCATCCTTTTTTTGCTTTAAATAAATGTTATTTAAAATGTAAATATGTTAATATTATTATTGTATAGATATTATTGTTGTTGTGTTTGTTGTTTTTTTTTTTTTAATTTTCATTCTTTCGAAAACTGCTTTTGTTTTTTTTCCCGAATGACGAAATTTTTCATTCTTCTCCTTCTCTTTGTCACAGTTGCGCATATACATACATTGCGCATATAATGTGTTTTGTGTATGCGTATTCCTTCACTCCGGCTCGCTGCTTATGTCATGAGTCGTAACTCGTAAGTGTGTATTCTTGCTCTGAGGAGAGAATACGTACATTCTTACCTGCTCTTGTTCTCTTGAGTCTTGACGAAGAATTTTCATCGGTCGCCGCGCGCCGTTTGAAAAAGGGAAAAAACAACAACAATAATCATTGAACTACTTACATGCTGGTTGGTACATCTTGATCATTATTATATAATAAAGTACCGTTTTGCACATCGCCTGCTGGTGATACACACATGGTTTCCTGCCCATACTCCTGTCGCTCGCGACAAACTGCTGCGGACATTTTTTTTTGACACAATTGAGCACATTTGTATTATTCACAATGTTCGTTATAAAACGAACCACAATCAATCACAGGGCACTTTTTTTTAAATTTTTTTTTAAAGGAAACCTGCACCGTTCCGTCACTGGCACAATATCCGACGCTCGACATGGACCAATGTATCGTAGCTCAATGGACTGTATAACTCATCTCGAATAACAAAATATAGGAATTAAATAAAACACAATAATTAAGAGTGGAAAAATGTTATAAGAAACCACTAAGCACATTTATTCCTTCACAGATCAAAATCCTGCTTAAGACTAACTCTCTTTCGTGCTTGTTCACAGAACAAGCACTCTTTCGTTAAGTTCTTACGTTAAGTTTCATTTACGTTTAATTATACCTTCTTATACATATGTGATAATCGAATGCAGAGTTACCAGGACTCATGCGATTCGATACAGCTATTATCCGGCAGATGTCACTTTTTCTATGTGCGTATGATACGGCGTATCGGGTTGTAAGCTTTGGCATAGTTATTATACGGCAGATGTCATGCTTTTTCTGTGTGCATTATTTACGTACTCTGTCCGAACGTTTGATTTAAAAAAAAAACTTAAACGTTTTTTTTTCTTAATATTTTTTTTTTCTATTTATTTTTATTTTAATTTCTTATTATTAACAATTTTATTTTATTTAAATTAATTGCAAGATTGGTAGGCCGCTGTGTCAACCAAGGGCTGCACCTATTCAATCTGCTTGTCGGATTAACTCTAACTTAGTTCACTAATGTACATCTATTTTACAGCTCTGATTGAATGTATGAAATTGCTGATTATGCTAAACTATTTATGAACTCTTCCACGATTTGGCTTAAGGGTTTCGGGTTTCGGTATGTTTGTGATGAGGAATGCAAACGAATGTACTCATTGCGACTGTTTTGCCGTGTAGGCGAAAATGGCTTTGAATTAGTGTTTTAAGAATAATGTGCCGTTAGGCAAGGGGAATAATGAATTTGTAGAGGTAGGTGAAGTCTGGGACGTAACACCTCCCCCCTTAGGATTCTGCTCTGTAGAATCATTATTTTGAATATTGACTTTAATCTTATTTTTTGTGATTCTTTTTGTGGAACAGGTAATTAAAAATACAATAATTAAACCCAAAATTAAAAAGTAAAAACTATAATGTATGCTCGTATGTATTTTATGATTAAATTTAATTTCTTCAATGAGCTTTCGGTTTTCTATTTGTTTTGTATTAACTTCAGCGGTAGAAAAATTCATATCAATTGTTTTGATTTTTACGTTACTTAGGCTAGGTATTATAAAACTTTCATAATATATAAAGTTTTCGTACTTTATGTTATTTATATTGATTACACAATTTTCAAATTTAATGGCATAATTGCCTATCAATTCTAATTTAAAATTGTTACAATTTTGTTCAATAGTTGTCTTAGGCATATTTTTAAGTATTAAAATATTATTTGCTAATTGTTTTATTTCTATGTTTTTGTTCTTTATAAAATTACAACTTGTATTTTTCTCAAAAATATTTTTAATACATTCATCTTCAATGATTTTCAGTTCATCTCTTTTTTGAATTTTATTTTCATCTTTATAATTAATTTTTCCATCTGTTATTATTGTTTTGTAAATGGAATTAAGTTCAAGAAATTCTGAATTTGGAATTGGTTCTATAAATACACGATGGAATTTCGTATTTTCGTACATTGGGATCATTATAACAAAGATTATTTGGTTTTTGTGAAATATAGTTGAACTCTTGATGTCTTTAAGAGTTTCGAATGTAATATTGAAATTTTCAACTTCCTTTGGTGACAGAATATCTTTTCCTAAAAGACCTAGCTGGCTTAAAAGAATGCTTTCCTTAACTTTTTTAATCTGATTGCTAAGTAATTGGATATCGTATTGTATCTGAAATGCGTGTTGCATTGTGGTTATTTTGAAATTTTCCTTATCAATTGCGTTACTTAGTGTTAGAAATTGGTTTTTTATGTCTGTTTGTTGTTTGTTTATGTGTTTTGTTATATTGTGAATGTTTTCGTAAAATTCAGAGTTTATTTTAATTTGGTCGTTTAAACCATCGATTAAATTTTTATTATTTTGTTCGTTTAGGCTAAGTCTTGTTTTCACTTCGTGTTCGTCTTCGTAGTCCATTGTTCCCGCTAAATATTTTAAACTTGTTCCAAAAAAATTAAATAAAGCTCTTTTTTGTCTATGTTGAATTAAGCTATTAATTTCTTGTCCTAGTTCGTTTAGTCCATGTATAATAGTTGGGTATTCATTTTTGTCTTGAAGGTTCTCAACATTGTGTTTTAAGAGTTCGAAACTGTCCGTCCATAGTGTTAAATTTATGGCGTGTAGAATTTTATAATAACTTTTAATAATTTTTGTTTCTTCGCCTCTAATTGTTATAAATCCGTTACCTTCGTTTAAGTTCTGTATGTCAATTTTTTGTCCTGTTGTCATTGTTATTGATATTGTCATTAGGAAGATTAGCATTATTTGAAAAGAAATGTTTTTAAGAGGTTTGTTCGAATTTGTACTTTCGTTTTATTTGAGTTTTGTAGTAATTGCGTCCTCTTTCGTCTTTTACATGGTCGTTGTCTAAAACTTCAGGATTAGATTTTATGTGAGTTAATTTGAGTTTGTTATTGGTTCTAGTTTTGAGATAAGCGTGGTTGGTTTTTGTAAGGTCTATGTCAGTTTTGTCTTTGTTTTGTTTGTTAATGTATCGTGCTTTGTTGTTTGTGATTGTTTCTATAATTTTTGAATAGTCTTGATTTGTGATTGTACCGTTTGTAAAGTCTACAGGTCTTTTCTTTGTTGATGAATGAATCGTTTTATTGTAAATTTGTACGGCTTTTAGAACTTTGTTTCTTAAGGTGTCTTTATTGTTCTCGTCAGCTGTGAATGTTCGTATATGTTCGTTAAGGGTTTGGTGGAATCTTTCGATATCCGAATTGCCTGTTTTGTGGTAGGGTGTTGTAATATGAAGTTGAACGTTGTTTTCTTTAAGGAATTCTTTGATTACTATCGACGAAAATCCTGTCTCATTGTCCGTTATTATTTTTTCGGGTATACCATTGTTCGCGAATCTGTATTGTAACGTGTTTAAAAGTGATGTCCATGTTCTATGTTTGATTTCTTGTACTGTAACGTATTTTGTGAATTTGTCGATCATTGTTACATACATTAAGTTGATATTTGCATACCATATGTCGATGTGTAACACTTGATTTGGTTTGGTTGGTGTCTCGGTAATTTTGAGAGGAATTTCATATGGTGATCTTTCATATTTTGATTTGTTGCAAATTTCGCAATTGTTTATGTATTCTTGGATTTTTTCTTTTAGTTTAGGGGTATAATAGACATCTCTAATTTCCTCGTAGGTTTCATTGATTCCTCTATGATTTAAGGATTTATGTGATTTCGATATAACTAATAGTTCTTTTTCTCTGTCTGTGAGATCTCCTAAAAATTTAGTACATTTAATAAATTTTAACAATTTATTTTTGCTAAAATATTTGATATAGACATCTTGGAATTTAGCGTAAAGGCTGTCGTTTCTGCAGAAAATACCTACTATTCCTTTAGGAGGAATGAATTTTTTCATGATTTCTAATAAGAGATTTTCATTGAAGGTTTTTATTTCTAATACAATTCTTTTCTTATTAAAAATATTATATATTTTATGGTTGCTTACATTATTGCCGTCAATAAGTATAATCTGAGTCTTGTATAGATTTACCGGTGTTTCGATTATAGGAATGTAATCGCTGCTATCTTCTGTAGCACTATGAATTGTAGCTACCATTGATTGTGCATCTTCGGTCGTGTCAACAATGGGGTTTATTACGTCTTCGTTGTAATATACTTCCATTCTTGATAATCCGTCCGCAACTTGGTTAACTTTTCCTTCTACATACTCTATATCGAAATTGTACTCTTCTAATTTGATCTTCCACCTTTGTAGTTTTATGTTGGGTTCTTTTAGTGAACTCAACCAAACAAGTGGTCGATGATCAGTTTGTACGGTAAACTTTCTTCCATAGAGATAGGGTCTAAAGTATTTTGTGGCCCATACTATAGCCAACAGTTCCTTTTCTATAGTTGAATATTTTATTTCATGGTCGTTAAGTGTTCGGCTTGCGTAACACAACGGATGATTTTCTTGTGATAAAACAGCACCTAACGCATAATTTGAGGCGTCGGTCGTTAAGACGAATTTCTTACTGAAGTCAGGGTAACGAAGGATAGGATCAGAAGTGATTAGTTTTTTAAGAGTCTCAAAGCTATCAATGTAATCTGGATTCTTAATATCTATTTTTGCTCCTTTTTTCAGAAAAAGAGTCATTGGTTTAGCTACTTTGCCGTAGTCTCTAATGAATTTCCGGTAATATCCGGTAATTCCTAAAAATGACCTTATCTGTTTGATGGTTTTTGGTAATTTGTAATTTTGGATAGCCTGTATTTTATTGGGATTGGTTTTAATACCTTCTGTGGTGACTATATGTCCCAAAAATTCCGTTTCTTTTTTCAGGAACTCGCTTTTGTCTAATTGGACTTTAAGGTTGGCTTTTTGAAGTTTTGCAAAAATTTTCTTTAATGAAAGAATGTGCTCTTCAAGGCTGGTTGAGAAGACAATAATGTCATCCAAATAAACCAAACATATTTGCCCTATGAATTCATGAAGGACCGAGTTCATTAAACGTTGAAACGTCGAAGGAGCGTTCTTCAATCCGAATGGCATGCGAGTGAACTCGTAGTGGCCATTTCCAGTTGAAAATGCTGTTTTCTTCGCGTCTTCTTCTGCGATCTCGATCTGGTGAAAACCTTTCGCCAAATCGAGTGTTGTAAAATACATCGCTCTTCCCAATTTATCGAATATGTCTTCCATATTTGGTATTGGGAATTTATCGTCTATCGTAACTTCGTTTAGTTTACGATAGTCGATTACTATCCTCCACTTGTCCTTTCCAGATGCGTCCTTCTTTTTGGGGACGATCCAGATAGGTGCAGAGTAGGGTGAGTTACTTGGTCGTATAATACCCTGCTCTAACATTTCTTTGATCTGAGAATTAACTTCTTCTCTATGTATTTCTGGGTACCTATAGTTTTTGGTATAGATAGGGATGTCATTTATTGTATCTATTTTATGCTTAATCGCATTGGTAAATGACAAATCACTACCTTCTTGGTAAAATATTTGGGAAAATTGTGAAACCAATTTTGATATTTTATGTTTTTCTTCTTCATTAAGGTGACTAATTCTAATTTGGTTAGTGATTGGTTCATGATTTATCTCTGTGTAATACATCCCCAATTGTGGAACTTGCTTGTAATAATTATCATTAGAGTCTTCATCGTCCTTACAAAGAAAGATTGGGGTTACTTTATTATTAATTGTTAGTTGTCTGTTTTTAAAGTCTAGGATAGCATTTGCTGGAATTAGAATATTATTTCCAATTAATCCATCTAATGTTTGATGAAATCGAAATTCTAAAAACTCAGCTGTTTTATTATCTCCTAGCTCTTGGAATAATGGGATTCTAACTTTATTATAGATAAGTAAGGGTGAACTAGTTGTAAGTATTTGAATTGGGTTACTAAGTTGAATTTGCCATTTAGGATGACAAATTCCAGGGTTAATAATGCTTGTTTCAGAGCCCGGGTCTATCAAAAATCTAAGTTTCGTGTTATTTTTGGCTTCAACTACTATATAGGGTAGTTTTCTTGGAGGCTGGTTAATGGAAAATCCAAATTCGTTTGAATATTATTTATTCGTCTCGCGTAACTTGCGGACAAGGTATCCATGGGTTCTTGCCTGAAATTACCTGAATTATTTCTGTATTGACCAGAATTATATTGTCTGCGATTAATTGAATGTTGCCCCGAACTGTTGTTATTGTTTTGGTGAGAATTGTTGCCTACACTGTTTTGATTATACCTATTGGTAAAATTGTGTTGACCAGATCTGTTGGAATTGTTATGGAAGTTATTATTCTGAAAGTTAAAATTGGTGGGTCTATAATTTTGTCTAGGATGACTTGAATTGTTTTGATAATAAGGTTCAGTTATTCTTAAATTTCCCTGGTCGTACCCAATAAATTTGTTGACTATATCCCTTATTTTGTTTAGTTCGTGAGTCTCTGTCAGTGCATAGGCTAGTGCGCCTGAAGAAAGTGATTTGATTTTCATTATCAACATCCCGTAAAGAATGTCTGTCACCTTTTTATCATTATTATTAAATATAGCGTGTTCTGCTATACTTTCAACGATTTGCTTGATCTTAACGTCTAATTCATAAATAGTTCTTACTCTTAGATTATTAATATCCTTTGTTAATGCTAGCTCGTCCCTGGTTGCCCGGAAATGTTGCTTCAGGTTTGTCAGGCATTGGTCCCAGTCCGTTGGTTGGTTGGTTTCCAGAAGATTCTTGGCGGTTCCCTGAATTTTAGTGTCGTATATTACTTCGAACACTTGTTTTTTGTCGGCTGCCAATGGGTAGTTAGCAAGGATTTTTTTGACTGATCCTGCGAAGGAGGCTAATGTTCCCCGGTCTCCTTGAAAGGGTGTCAGGAATCGAATTTCCTTCTCTATTTTCGTCCTGACGCTTGTTTGGTTCATGAGAGCCATCATTTGTGTGAGTGCCGTGAGGCACTGTTCTACATTATTTTGGGTCATAATGGTAGCTCGTTGTTCGTCAAATTGTTTATTTCGCTTATGGTTAATTGTGAACAATTTTATTTTTATCTTTTTTTTTTAAGAAAAACGCACTCTTTGGTTTTTATGCAGGTTAATTAATTTTAATGGGGGTAGCACTTTTACTTTAACTTTGCTTTTTTTTTTTTTTTTTTTTTTCTTAATTATCTTCGTCCTCTGATTCGTGTAAAATGTCAAGGATAAGTTGCAATAAGGGATGATCTTCCTCGTCGTTTATAATCACTGTATATCTCTCAAAGCACACGTTTAGACGGTAAAAACTCATATCACTTTTATTACTATTTAGATTTGGTGGTTGCTCACTTATTTATCTTGTACTTTAACGCACTTGTATTTCTTTTTCGAAATTTCTTGTACTTTAACGCACTTGTATTTCTTTTTCGAAATTTCTTGTACTTTAACGCACTTGTATTTCTTTTTCGAAATTGTACAATTTATTTAAAAAAAATTTTTTTTCTTCACTTTCCTTTGCCGGAAAATTTTCTTATTCGAGAGTTAAGGTTCTTTTTTTTTCCGAATTGAATGACTTACGTCAAGCGCAAAATTAAATTTATAACTTATTCGTTTTTTATTAATTTCGCGTATTCGAAGGATACCGACTGCGCCATTTACGTACTCTGTCCGAACGTTTGATTTAAAAAAAAAACTTAAACGTTTTTTTTTCTTAATATTTTTTTTTTCTATTTATTTTTATTTTAATTTCTTATTATTAACAATTTTATTTTATTTAAATTAATTGCAAGATTGGTAGGCCGCTGTGTCAACCAAGGGCTGCACCTATTCAATCTGCTTGTCGGATTAACTCTAACTTAGTTCACTAATGTACATCTATTTTACAGCTCTGATTGAATGTATGAAATTGCTGATTATGCTAAACTATTTATGAACTCTTCCACGATTTGGCTTAAGGGTTTCGGGTTTCGGTATGTTTGTGATGAGGAATGCAAACGAATGTACTCATTGCGACTGTTTTGCCGTGTAGGCGAAAATGGCTTTGAATTAGTGTTTTAAGAATAATGTGCCGTTAGGCAAGGGGAATAATGAATTTGTAGAGGTAGGTGAAGTCTGGGACGTAACACATTGATATGCATTTATATAAGCATAGCAAAACCATAGCTAGTACTCACTAGGGGTATCTGAAAATAAGAACATAGCACCATTCGATTCGAAAAAACATTGCATACAACCGGCTATTATTATATAGGGGATGTGAAAGTTATGATGTTTGGATGTTTGTTGCTAACTCACGCCAGAACGGCTAAACAGATCTGGATAAAATTTGGCACAGAGATAGCTAAAAGTCTGGAATAGCAGATAGGCTATTTCTCATCCCTGTAAAATGTATGGTTCGAGTGGGATAGATTTGTTTTCATTTTTGAAATTATACCAGAATGGATGAACGGATCTGAATGAAATTTAGCACAGAGATAGATTATAGTCGGGAATATCATATTGGCTACTTTCTATTTCTGTAAAATGAATGGTTCCCGTGGGATAGATTTATTTTAATTTTTGAAATTACACAAGAATGGCTGAACTCATCTGAATTAAATTAAGCACAGAGATAGATTATAGTCTGTAATAGCATATTGGCTACTTTCTATCCCTGTAAAATGTATGGTTCCCGTGGAATAGATTTATTTTAATTTTTGTAATTACTAAAGAATGGCTGAACGGATATGAATTAAATTTAGCACAGAGATAGATTATAGTCTGGAATAGCATATTGGCTACTTTTTATCCCGGTAAAATGTATGGTTCCCGTGGGATAGATTTGTTTTAATTTTTGATATCACACCAGAATGGCTGAACTCATCTGAATGAAATTTGGCACAGAGATAGATTATAGCATGGAATAGCATATTGGCTACTTTTTATCCCGGTAAAATGTATGGTTCCCGTGGGATAGATTTGTTTTAATTTTTGTAATCACAGCCAGAATGGCTTAACGGATCGGAATGAAATTTAGCACAGAGTTAGATTATAGTCTGGAATAGCATATTTGCTGCTTTTTATCCCGGTTAAATGTATGGTTCCCGTGGGATAGATTTGTTTTAGTTTTTGAAATTACACCAGAATGGCTGAACTCATCTGAATGAAATTTAGCACAGAGATAGATTATAGTCTGGAATAGAATATTGGCTACTTTTTATCCCGGTAAAATGTATGGTTCCCGTGGGATAGATTTGTTTTAGTTTTTGAAATTACACAAGAATGGCTGAACTCATCTAAATGAAATTGAGCACAGAGATAGATTATAGTCTTGAATAACATATTGGCTACTTTCTATCCCTGTAAAATGTATGGTTCCCGTGGGATAGATTTATTTTAATTTTTGAAATTACACCAGATTGGCTAAACGGATCTGAATGAAATTTAGCACAGAGCTAGATTGTAATCTGGTATAGCTTATAGGTTTCTTTTTATCACGGTTAAATGTAGTTATTAAATTATAAAGCTATACAAGAAGATGAAGCTAGATTACGATAGACTATACTCCTCAAGCTACAGTCTACTTCTTGATCAGCTGAAACGCGAGCGAAGCCGCAGGTAAAGGCTAGTATGTATATATATTTGGTGTAGGTATTTAAAAACATATATTATATTATCTTCAAAGTTTTGCAAGCGAATGAAGCATGACAGAAGAATCTTTATAAGATCAACAAGATCATGACAAACATGGAAACAATAACAAGGACAACATCTATGCATCGTTATAGCAACCAAAATAAAGCGGTATCCGCGAGCGGCGCGGCGCCAGGATATTCGTAATCCCTTCTGTCCTTTTTTGCGGGCCAGCCATAATTCCGATGCAAAACCACGATCAGAGCGCACAAAAATCAATAAGTGCAACAACAAAATAGCGGGTGAATATAAAATCATTTTTTGGCTATAAAAGCAAGAGCTTTTAAGATACAACTTTTATATTTACGGCACAAGTCTAGCGCAAAGCAGCACAACAAATTTTATATAAAAAATAAAAAATGGCGGGGCCGACTTTAGTCACATTTGTCTTGCGCTAATCTATAAGCCTCCATCTACAATGAAATTAACCAAATCAAAAGAAAATTTTATTGAAACAACAAAAAAAAACTTTAAAAAAACTTTAAAAAAACGAACAAAAAAAACTGTGTTCCCGAGAAATCTTTAAAAAAAATTAATAAAACGAAACTATGAATAATTTTGGAAAAAAGTTTTAACCAAAAAAAAACGAAAATTCAAACTCAATTTAGTAATCCAAATCAATGAAAAGAAATAAAAAAAAATATACCCAAAAAAAATATTCAAAATCAATTTCGTTATAATGATATTATAAAAAAAACAAATAAACAAAACGTTAAAAAAAAACTAAGTGAAATATTTAATACGTAACAAAAACTATGCAAGAAAAAAAATACTAAGATAATACTAAATCTACATACGCGACGGCCCTGGCTAAATTGCATCAAAAATTATTCAAGGCCAACAAACACCAAAAAAAAACTACAATCTACTGATACCTAATAGAAATGATATAATATGTGTATAGGTACTTGCTGCTGGAATGGAATTGCTTCCTGATAATGTAAACTGGATGGGGGGTGGGTGTTTTGCTTAAATCAATGTTATCTTCCAAAAAATAACTGCAACAACAACTCTCTATTTACCTATAAAAAGAAACACTGTGTTAGCAAAAACTTTTTTTTAGTAATCCCTTCTGTCTTTTTTTGCGGGCCAGCCATAATTCCGATGCAAAACCACGATCAGAGCGCACAAAAATCAATAAGTGCAACAACAAAATAGCGGGTGAATATAAAATCATTTTTTGGCTATAAAAGCAAGAGCTTTTAAGATACAACTTTTATATTTACGGCACATAGTAGCACAAGTCTAGCGCAAAGCAGCACAACAAATTTTATATAAAAAATAAAAAATGGCGGGGCCGACTTTAGTCACATTCGTCTTGCGCTAATCTATAAGCCTCCATCTACAATGAAATTAACCAAATCAAAAGAAAATTTTATTGAAACAACAAAAAAAAACTTTAAAAAAACTTTAAAAAACGAACAAAAAAAACTGTGTTCCCGAGAAATCTTTAAACAAAATTAATAAAACGAAACTATGAATAATTTTGGAAAAAAGTTTTAACCAAAAAAAAAACAAAAATTCAAACTCAATTTAGTAATCCAAATCAATGAAAATAAATAAAAAAAAATATACCCAAAAAAAATATTCAAAATCAATTTCGTTATAATGATATTATAAAAAAACAAATAAACAAAACGTTAAAAAAACTAAGTGAAATATTTAATACGTAACAAAAACTACGCAAGAAAAAAATACTAAGATAATACTAAATCTACATACGCGACGGCCCTGGCTAAATTGCATCAAAAATTATTCAAGGCCAACAAACACCAAAAAAAAAACTACAATCTACTGATATCTAATAGAACTGATATAATATGTGTATAGGTACTTGCTGCTGGAATGGAATTGCTTCCTGATAATGTAAACTGGATGGGGGGTGGGTGCTTTGCTTAAATCAATGGGATCTTCCAAAAAATAACTGCAACAATAACTCTCTATTTACCTATAAAAAGAAACACAGTGTTAGCAAAAACTTTTTTTTTATACAGGGTGATTCACCAGCGTTGTGCCAAAAAGCTAGAGCGTGTAGGTTAAGTTGAGACAAGAAAAAAATCGTATGGGAGGGGGGGTCTATTCCCCTCCGTTTAGCCGGGAGGGGAAATTTTCTGAAAAATTGACTTATTTTGTAAAAAAAATATTTAAAATCAACGGGTTCGTTTACAACACCGTGTTATACCTTTTTGGAAAGCCAAAAACTTCTCCTTTTATTTTGTTTTTAAGTTAAATTGTTTTAACGAATAGTTTACAAAATATAAATTTTCAAACTCAAAATTTTGAAAAAAAATTTGAAAAAATAATTTTAAAACTAATTTTTTTCAAAATTTTACGTAATTAAGTATAATTTTTGTTCTCAGAATTCAACGCTTCCATTAATCTTTAATCCAACACTGAAAACCGTATGGCTCTACGACTTTTTGTTGCCAAGGTATTCAAAAATAACCGAACCTATTTCTTCACAAAAACACGAAAAAATTGGCTAAATGGTCACTTGTGCCATCCCGTAAGGCTAGGTTTTCTTGTTTTTGTGAAGAAGTAGGTTCGGTTATTTTTGAATACCTTGGCAAGAAAAAGTCGTAGAGCCATACGGTTTTCAGTGTTGGATTAAAAATTAATGGAAGCGTTGAATTCTGAGAACAAAAATTACACTTAATTACGTAAAATTTTGAAAAAAATTAGTTTTAAAATTATTTTTTCAAAATTTAGAGTTTGAAAATTTATATTTTTTAAACTATTCGTTAAAACAATTTAATTTAAAAACAAAATAAAAGGAGATGTTTTTGGCTTTCCAAAAAGGTATAACACGGTGTTGTAAACGAACCCGTTGATTTTAAATATTTTTTTTTACAAAATGAGTCAATTTTTCAGAAAATTGCCCCTCCCGGCTAAACGGAGGGGAATAGACCCCCCATCCCATACGATTTTTTTCTTGTCTCAACTTAACCTACACGCTCTAGCTTTTTGGCACAACGCTGGTGAATCACCCTGTATATTATTAAAGAACGACTACAGGACAATACTTCAGACACGAACACTTATTTTCTCAAAAAAAAAAAAAAAAGACCGCTGCTCCACGTTGGAACGCCACTTTGTTACAATTTAATTTCTTTTAAAAAGGTAACCCGAATTGAAAATTACTTTACGATTAAAAAAACTATGGAGACGAAACAAATAAACCGCGTAGCTTTGGGCTATTTATAATCCAATATTTATTAATTAAAAAGAAGACAAACGAGTAAACAAATGTGCAACCGGCACCGCGCAAAGAAATTTCGTTTATGACGGAATGTCAAAACAAACAAGAGAGAGAACTGATAAAAAGAAATATTGCAACAACAACTGCAATAATATATGCAATTTCATCGGCTAGTCAGCAAGGGGGATTCATCGAATAAAAAAAAGGTATGTAATCAAAAGCAAAGCGATCGTATGTGAAGAGAATTTATTATGTAGGTGAGGTGGGTACATATGTAAACCTATTTTATTGTAGGACTAAAATTAAAAGAGATGCTTGAATTAATTATGGTTTGTTGAAAGGGGGGTGGAACGTAAATACAAGTATTTACGTTACAGGGTGGGCGACAAGTATTTTTGTTTGTAAAAAAAGTACCAAAAAAATGTATTGGGGAATTTCAGTGAAATAAAAGATTTTAATTTATTTCTCGAATGGAAAACTTAAATGTTTTATTTAAAGGTTTGGGAAACCTTGGCAGAAGGCCTGGACGAGAACGAGGATCAAAAGAAAAAGCAAGAACAATAATTTTTCGAGGTTAACAGAAGGCTGATTCTCGAAAATACCTTTTTGGAAAGCCAAAAACTTCTCCTTTTATTTTGTTTTTAAATTAAATTGTTTTAACGAATAGTTTAAAAAATATAAATTTTCAAACTCTAAATTTTGAAAAAATAATTTTAAAACTAATTTTTTTCAAAATTTTACGTAATTAAGTGTAATTTTTGTTCTCAGAATTCAACGCTTCCATTAATCTTTAATCCAACACTGAAAACCGTATGGCTCTACGACTTTTTGTTGCCAAGGTATTCAAAAATAACCGAACCTATTTCTTCACAAAAACACGAAAAAATTGGCTAAATGGTCACTTGTGCCATCCCGTAAGGCTAGGTTTTCTTGTTTTTGTGAAGAAGTAGGTTCGGTTATTTTTGAATACCTTGGCAAGAAAAAGTCGTAGAGCCATACGGTTTTCAGTGTTGGATTAAAAATTAATGGAAGCGTTGAATTCTGAGAACAAAAATTACACTTAATTACGTAAAATTTTGAAAAAAATTAGTTTTAAAATTATTTTTTCAAAATTTAGAGTTTGAAAATTTATATTTTTTAAACTATTCGTTAAAACAATTTAATTTAAAAACAAAATAAAAGGAGAAGTTTTTGGCTTTCCAAAAAGGTATAACACGGTGTTGTAAACGAACCCGTTGATTTTAAATATTTTTTTTTACAAAATGAGTCAATTTTTCAGAAAATTGCCCCTCCCGGCTAAACGGAGGGGAATAGACCCCCCCTCCATACGATTTTTTTCTTGTCTCAACTTAACCTACACGCTCTAGCTTTTTGGCACAACGCTGGTGAATCACCCTGTATATTATTAAAGAACGACTACAGGACAATACTTCAGACACGAACACTTATTTTCTCAAAAAAAAAAAAAAAGACCGCTGCTCCACGTTGGAACGCCACTTTGTTACAATTTAATTTCTTTTAAAAAGGTAACCCGAATTGAAAATTACTTTACGATTAAAAAAACTATGGAGACGAAACAAATAAACCGCGTAGCTTTGGGCTATTTATAATCCAATATTTATTAATTAAAAAGAAGACAAACGAGTAAACAAATGTGCAACCGGCACCGCGCAAAGAAATTTCGTTTATGACGGAATGTCAAAACAAACAAGAGAGAGAACTGATAAAAAGAAATATTGCAACAACAACTGCAATAATATATGCAATTTCATCGGCTAGTCAGCAAGGGGGATTCATCGAATAAAAAAAAGGTATGTAATCAAAAGCAAAGCGATCGTATGTGAAGAGAATTTATTATGTAGGTGAGGTGGGTACATATGTAAACCTATTTTATTGTAGGACTAAAATTAAAAGAGATGCTTGAATTAATTATGGTTTGTTGAAAGGGGGGTGGAACGTAAATACAAGTATTTACGTTACAGGGTGGACGACAAGTATTTTTGTTTGTAAAAAAAGTACCAAAAAAATGTATTGGGGAATTTCAGTGAAATAAAAGATTTTAATTTATTTCTCGAATGGAAAACTTAAATGTTTTATTTAAAGGTTTGGGAAACCTTGGCAGAAGGCCTGGACGAGAACGAGGATCAAAAGAAAAAGCAAGAACAATAATTTTTCGAGGTTAACAGAAGGCTGATTCTCGAAAATACCTTTTTGGAAAGCCAAAAACTTCTCCTTTTATTTTGTTTTTAAATTAAATTGTTTTAACGAATAGTTTAAAAAATATAAATTTTCAAACTCTAAATTTTGAAAAAATAATTTTAAAACTAATTTTTTTCAAAATTTTACGTAATTAAGTGTAATTTTTGTTCTCAGAATTCAACGCTTCCATTAATCTTTAATCCAACACTGAAAACCGTATGGCTCTACGACTTTTTGTTGCCAAGGTATTCAAAAATAACCGAACCTATTTCTTCACAAAAACACGAAAAAATTGGCTAAATGGTCACTTGTGCCATCCCGTAAGGCTAGGTTTTCTTGTTTTTGTGAAGAAGTAGGTTCGGTTATTTTTGAATACCTTGGCAAGAAAAAGTCGTAGAGCCATACGGTTTTCAGTGTTGGATTAAAAATTAATGGAAGCGTTGAATTCTGAGAACAAAAATTACACTTAATTACGTAAAATTTTGAAAAAAATTAGTTTTAAAATTATTTTTTCAAAATTTAGAGTTTGAAAATTTATATTTTTTAAACTATTCGTTAAAACAATTAAATTTAAAAACAAAATAAAAGGAGAAGTTTTTGGCTTTCCAAAAAGGTATAACACGGTGTTGTAAACGAACCCGTTGATTTTAAATATTTTTTTTACAAAATGAGTCAATTTTTCAGAAAATTGCCCCTCCCGGCTAAACGGAGGGGAATAGACCCCCCCTCCCATACGATTTTTTTCTTGTCTCAACTTAACCTACACGCTCTAGCTTTTTGGCACAACGCTGGTGAATCACCCTGTATATTATTAAAGAACGACTACAGGACAATACTTCAGACACGAACACTTATTTTCTCAAAAAAAAAAAAAAAAGACCGCTGCTCCACGTTGGAACGCCACTTTGTTACAATTTAATTTCTTTTAAAAAGGTAGCCCGAATTGAAAATTACTTTACGATTAAAAAAACTATGGAGACGAAACAAATAAACCGCGTAGCTTTGGGCTATTTATAATCCAATATTTATTAATTAAAAAGAAGACAAACGAGTAAACAAATGTGCAACCGGCACCGCGCAAAGAAATTTCGTTTATGACGGAATGTCAAAACAAACAAGAGAGAGAACTGATAAAAAGAAATATTGCAACAACAACTGCAATAATATATGCAATTTCATCGGCTAGTCAGCAAGGGGGATTCATCGAATAAAAAAAAGGTATGTAATCAAAAGCAAAGCGATCGTATGTGAAGAGAATTTATTATGTAGGTGAGGTGGGTACATATGTAAACCTATTTTATTGTAGGACTAAAATTAAAAGAGATGCTTGAATTAATTATGGTTTGTTGAAAGGGGGGTGGAACGTAAATACAAGTATTTACGTTACAGGGTGGGCGACAAGTATGTTTGTTTGTAAAAAAAGTACCAAAAAAATGTATTGGGGAATTTCAGTGAAATAAAAGATTTTAATTTATTTCTCGAATGGAAAACTTAAATGTTTTATTTAAAGGTTTGGGAAACCTTGGCAGAAGGCCTGGACGAGAACGAGGATCAAAAGAAAAAGCAAGAACAATAATTTTTCGAGGTTAACAGAAGGCTGATTCTCGAAAATAAGAATAGGAGCAAATAAAAAAAGCAAACAATGGTTTGTGTCAAATGGATACAAAGAAAGATCACAATGGTACTGGAAGAAGGAAAAGGGTCACGATTCCCAAAATATTGGGAGAAAACGAATAAGCAGCGAAGGCCTACTTTGACAACAATATATTTGCCACACACAGGGTCACAAAAAAAAACAAATTTACGCAATTTAAACAACCAAAATACAAGCTAAAATTCTGGTCAAAACCAGACACAAAATACTTAGCTTTGCAAATCCTCCAATAAGAATATTCTTCTCAAGTGCTTTCCAAATTGTAACTTTCGATTTCCTCAATCGATTTTCGCTTTATTCTACAAGTTTTCTTTCAAATTTCGCTAAATCTTATATAGTTTTTCACTTATCTTTAATCTAACTCTAGTTTTTATAGATAAAAACTGATTATATGACTAATGTTAGCCCCTCATTTTTTATTTTTTTTAGATTTGTTGTGCTGCGTTTTGCTAAACTTGTGCTGCTATGTGCCGTAAATATAAACTTTTAATCTCCAAAGCTCTAGCTTTAATAGCCAAAAAACGATTTTTATAACCAAAAAACCTTTGTATGAAAAACAAGAAAAAAAACGGCCATTTTTTGTGCTGAGTTGTGCTTTCATGTGCCGTTGAAATACAAAATTTATCTTAAAAGCTCTAGTTTTTATAGATAAAAACCGATTTTATGAATAAAGTTAGCCCCGCCATTTTTTTTTAATTTGTTGTGCTGCGTTGTGCTAGACGTGTGCTACTATGTGCCGTAAATATAAACTTTGTATATTTAAACCTCTCGTTTATATCAGCAAGAAATGATTTTATGACTCAAGTTAGACCCCGCCATTTTTTTTTTTTTTTAAGATTTGTTGTGCTGCGTTGTGGTAGACTTGTGCTGTCATGTGCCATTAAGATAAAGTCATATCTCCAAGGTTTATGTTTTTATAACTCAATAAATTATCTTTGAAAACAAAGCTGACCCGCCACCGGCTGTGCCTACCTATCTTTCTATATATATTATATGGTTATATAATGTAACTATATATAAAATAGCCTTAAGATTACCATCATATAATATATAAAAGTCTGTAAATTTCTTATAACGGATTCATTAAACGTACCAATATGTACTGGTATGTATTCCTTAATTTTGTGGATCACGTAGTAGGTGTATAAATATGACATGTCTATTGTTCTGAAATTAATTTTCTTAACAATTTTACTATGCCAGGCGTTCGTTTTACCCCACACCAAATAAAAGTTAAGTACCTGCTTTTAGTAAAACAAGAATGAATACTTATTCATATTTTTTTCCTGAACTACCCTTAAATGTCAAGTATCATCATTTTAAAATATTAGTGGTCCGTGTAGTATTCTAATTTTGTGAGTAAATTAGTGATATCAATCATTTTCATTGTTTTTCTTTTTTTGTTTGCTTGGGTATTTTTGTCTTTTCTTTTTTTGCTTTTTTTTCTTTTCTTGATGTTATTTTGAGCTTTCGAAATTGTGTTACATAAGCTACATAAGCTATTTAATTCCTCTTTAATAAACTTTTTTTTCCTCTTTCTTTAAAAAAGCTTTTAATCCTAGCTTTTGTTTTTACTAACATCGCGTTAAATTAAAACATCTGTAAGGTTTACATTTGTTTAAATTAAATATATTTTATTGACAAATTGTCAATCTGCCGGCTGTGAGTGTCTGAGCGCACTGTATTGAGTCTTATCAACCTCCGGCTCGAATCCTAAGCGAGTCCGTGTTATTTTTTTTTTCGTTCTTTTTTTATTTTTTAAGTTGTATTCCGATTACAACTAACATCGTAAATTTTCGTTGTATCAATTTTTTTATAAGTAAAATAAAATATTTTTTTTTTTCTTTCTTTTTTTGTCTCTCATCTCTTTGTATTGCAATGGCCTGCTCAGCTGAAAAATGTACAGAGCACTCAAATTCAACTCCCCATTTTGCTTGCTTTGGCCCTTGTGGGAATTCATTCCACGATAAATGCTTGAGTTTTATTGATAAAATCAACTCTTCAAAATTTGCTTTTTGGTACTGTAAAACCTGTATCAAAATATCCTTGTCGCAATTTTCATTCAGAATGTCGTCTCTCAAGGATGATATTATTAAAATTGCTAAGAACTTTGATGTTTTACATGAAAATTTAAACTCAGTTGTAGCAAATGTAGTTTCAATTCCTTCCCCAATTAAAAGTGTAACCAAAAAAACGTCAACAGAGCCGTTAGATCCTGACTCTATTCATCCTTCAGCCCTGCCCCGAGCAACCCCTCTACTTCTATGCTCATCAAGTCTGCCCTCAAAAAGGGTAAGAAAAGGGGCCGTGAAGGATCATCGTCATCGAAAACTCCGTCCCCAGATCCAAAGCGTCTAAATTCAAGGAGAGTCATTCCAATAAGTATGTCACTGCCTCCTCCCCTTAAAGAAGTAGATATTACTACTGTAAATAACTCTAATGTCGATATCAATCCACCGGCGGAGGCGGTTCCCATTGTTTTAATCAGCACTACCCCATCTTGCTCTGAACCGAAAACTGTATCAAGTTGTTCTAATACTAATACTAGTAACATCAACGATTTGGAACCTCCCAAAAAAAATAGAATCTGTTCCTAAGCCAAAACTAGTATTTGTATCCCGACTTGACCCTGAACTCCAAGCCAATGACAGAATTCAACATCTTGTTGCTAATAACTGCATTTCGAGTGCGTCAGCTATAAAATGCACTAAAATCAGTAAGCCTGACAGTTTTGTGTCATCGTTCAAAATAACTGCTCCTCCAGCATTTTTCGGCCCTCTCTGCGACAATAAATGTTGGCCTCCCGGTACACTTGTCAAAGAATTTGTAGTTCGATCAAAAAATCTCAATAACCGAATTGCTAAAGTATCATCTCCAAAAAACTTAACAGGATAACCCTCTTCTACCAAAATGTAAGAGGGATACGCAGCAAAACTGCTGAAGTTTTTAAAAACTCTCAAGCTTTTCCACATGATATCTTTGCTTTCACAGAAACATGGCTCAGTAGTTCATTTTTGGACACAGAAATTTTCGACGATTAGTTTTCTGTTTTCAGAAAGGATGGTCATTGGTCATGTGGATAAGCGGAAGGAAGTGGGCGGTGGCGTATTGATTGCTGTTCGTAATTGCATCTCATCTTCCCTTGTCTCTTTTCCCTTTAATGTTTCAATTGAACTCATTTGGGTTAAGGTTTCTTTTCAATCAAATGATCTTTTTATTATTAATGTCTATATTCCACCGAAAAGTTCTGCGTCAGTTTTTGCCGAGCTATCGTTAATTCTTGATCATATGATTGATATTGCCAGTTCAATTAGCAGCATTTTACTGTTGGGTGACTTCAATTTACCTAACATTACGTGGACCCCTTCTGAAGACGAGTCCTATTAAGAAGCTGCCTTAACTTCTTCGCAACAGAAACTTCTTCATTTGGACAACATAACCTCTACTGACTTACAGCAAGAAACCTGTATTAATAATTGTAAAAATCGAATTCTCAATTTAGTCTTTTCTTCTGATGCTGTTAGTACGGTAGTTGTAGAATCTACCTCTGCCATTTCTAACGTAGACTCCTACCATCCCCCATTGGATATATTTTTTGATATGAGCAGCAATTTTCTTAATAACAGTAATGCCGAAGACTTCTTATTCACTTGATTTCTGTAAAGCTGACTTTCAATTACTTTACTTTACGACAATTTTAGTGCTTCAAATATTTCGAATATCCATGTTTGCTCTAACATTGACGACGCAGTTACTCAATTCTACGAAATTTTCAAAAGCTGCTTGATAAACTCAATTCTTAAGATATCTAAAAAAAACAACCCCAGCCTTCCGTGGTACACGAAAGAGCTTAAATCTCTACGCAACAAATGGAATAAGGCTTGGAAGTCTTACATTAAAAGTATTTCAATTTCTGATCAAAATGTGTTCCTTGCACTTTTTGAAGAGTTCAATTTACTTTCCAGAAACCTATATGCCGCATATGTAAAGGAAATGGAAATTTCGTTGAAGATTGATCCAAAGAAATCTTGGAAGTTTGTAAATTTAAGGAAGAAGTCTGATGGTTATCCAGTGAACTTTGTTTACAAAGATTCCGCTTTGACAAGCTCACCTGAGATATGCAATGCGTTTGCAAGGCATTTCAGTAAGTCCTTTATTGAAAATCCCGTCAATATAGACTTTGATTTCTTTGACTACTCCCGTGGTTTCCCCCAAGCCACTTTAAACAACATCCAAATTGATAATGATAAAGTTTTGCATTATCTTTCATTGCTGAAAGATGATTACTCTCCCGGTTCTGATGGCATTCCTCCTATAATATTAAAAAAATGTTCCTCCATTTTAGCTTCTCCCTTGCAATTCCTTTTCAAGCTATCCCTTAAATCCGGTAAATTTCCTCAACTATGGAAAGATTCGTTCATTACTCCCGTTTTCAAAAAGGGTAATAAGTCCGATATCAATAACTACAGACTGATTTCCAAACTGTCTTCTATTCCAAAGCTTTTCGAACAAGTAGTTTGTGATAGCTTAACGTTTTTCTGCAAACATTTAATCTGCCATCAACAACACGGCTTCATGCAGAAGCGGTCTACTGTCACAAACTAACTTACCTTTATGAACAAGTGCTCAATGGCATTAGAGAGTGGACATGAGCTGGATTGTATCTACACAGATTTCTCAAAAGCTTTTGACCAACTCTCACATGAAATCATCATTTTCAAATTGAAAGCTTTAGGTTTCCCTGTAGGATTTGTTAATTGGATATATTCATATCTCCGAAACAGATCATATATAGTTAAGTTCAGAAATTCGTTTTCTTACCCTTTCCCAGCAAAATCAGGAGTGCCACAAGGCAGCCATCTTGGCCCGTTACTGTTTATACTAGCTATAAATGACGTAACTTCGTGTATTCATTCTAGTGAGATCCTTGTTTTCGATGATGATATGAAAATTTTCAAATCTATCTAGAACTAGCGGTACCCGGCGCGCGTTGCTACGCCCAAAAAAACACTTATGCGTATTTAATGTGAAATTAAATTTATTTATATATTTTATCTCAATGCTAGCGGATAAGCAATATTTTTGGTCGTTTAAGTTGGTGTATAAATATACAAATTTTTTGGCATACACACAAAGTGCAGTTAATTTGATTGTTAAACTGAACATGATAACATTGATAAATTGTGGCTTGAATATTTTGCTGCATTTGACAAAAAATTGGGAAAATAAAAAGTCATTTGTTGTGCGATTCAATTCCTTTTCCAATGTTCAAAAGTTGTTTGGAAAATGTTTGGGTGGACGATTCTTGCACCAAATGGACACGCACGTTCGTTGAGAGTTTAATTTTTTCGAGTCAGTTCCATAAATATGATGCTTTTATTCAACGAAAGGAAAACATTTTTATAAATAAGTTGAAAAAAAAAACTTTGCCAAAAGCCCGCATTTTTCTGTCTTCCACCCGGGCATTCCGCTTAAAAATTTATGAAAAAACTTTATTCTACAAGTTTTCTTTCAAATTTCGCTAAATCTTATATAGTTTTTCACTTATCTTTAATCTAACTCTAGTTTTTATAGATAAAAACTGATTATATGACTAATGTTAGCCCCTCATTTTTTATTTTTTTTTAGATTTGTTGTGCTGCGTTTTGCTAAACTTGTGCTGCTATGTGCCGTAAATATAAACTTTTAATCTCCAAAGCTCTAGCTTTAATAGCCAAAAAACGATTTTTATAACCAAAAAACCTTTGTATGAAAAACAAGAAAAAAAACGGCCATTTTTTGTGCTGAGTTGTGCTTTCATGTGCCGTTGAAATACAAAATTTATCTTAAAAGCTCTAGTTTTTATAGATAAAAACCGATTTTATGAATAAAGTTAGCCCCGCCATTTTTTTTTAATTTGTTGTGCTGCGTTGTGCTAAACGTGTGCTACTATGTGCCGTAAATATAAACTTTGTATATTTAAACCTCTCGTTTATATCAGCAAGAAATGATTTTATGACTCAAGTTAGACCCCGCCATTTTTTTTTTTTTAAGATTTGTTGTGCTGCGTTGTGGTAGACTTGTGCTGTCATGTGCCATTAAGATAAAGTCATATCTCCAAGGTTTATGTTTTTATAACTCAATAAATTATCTTTGAAAACAAAGCTGACCCGCCACCGGCTGTGCCTACCTATCTTTCTATATATATTATATGGTTATATAATGTAACTATATATAAAATAGCCTTAAGATTACCATCATATAATATATAAAAGTCTGTAAATTTCTTATAACGGATTCATTAAACGTACCAATATGTACTGGTATGTATTCCTTAATTTTGTGGATCACGTAGTAGGTGTATAAATATGACATGTCTATTGTTCTGAAATTAATTTTCTTAACAATTTTACTATGCCAGGCGTTCGTTTTACCCCACACCAAATAAAAGTTAAGTACCTGCTTTTAGTAAAACAAGAATGAATACTTATTCATATTTTTTTCCTGAACTACCCTTAAATGTCAAGTATCATCATTTTAAAATATTAGTGGTCTGTGTAGTATTCTAATTTTGTGAGTAAATTAGTGATATCAATCATTTTCATTGTTTTTCTTTTTTTGTTTGCTTGGGTATTTTTGTCTTTTCTTTTTTTGCTTTTTTTTCTTTTCTTGATGCTATTTTGAGCTTTCGAAATTGTATTACATAAGCTACATAAGCTATTTAATTCCTCTTTAATACACTTTTTTTTCCTCTTTCTTTAAAAAAGCTTTTAATCCTAGCTTTTGTTTTTACTAACATCGCGTTAAATTAAAACATCTGTAAGGTTTACATTTGTTTAAATTAAATATATTTTATTGACAAATTGTCAATCTGACGGCTGTGAGTGTCTGAGCGCACTGTATTGAGTCTTATCAACCTCCGGCTCGAATCCTAAGCGAGTCCGTGTTATTTTTTTTTTCGTTCTTTTTTTATTTTTTAAGTTGTATTCCGCTTACAACTAACATCGTAAATTTTCGTTGTATCAAATTTTTTATAAGTAAAATAAAATATTTTTTTTTTCTTTCTTTTTTTGTCTCTCATCTCTTTGTATTGCAATGGCCTGCTCAGCTGAAAAATGTACAGAGCACTCAAATTCAACTCCCCATTTTGCTTGCTTTGGCCCTTGTGGGAATTCATTCCACGATAAATTCTTGAGTCTTATTGATAAAATCAACTCTTCAAAATTTGCTTTTTGGTACTGTAAAACCTGTATCAAAATATCCTTGTCGCAATTTTCATTCAGAATGTCGTCTCTCAAGGATGATATTATTAAAATTGCTAAGAACTTTGATGTTTTACATGAAAATTTAAACTCAGTTGTAGCAAATGTAGTTTCAATTCCTTCCCCAATTAAAAGTGTAAGCAAATCAACGTCAACAGAGCCGTTAGATCCTGACTCTATTCATCCCTTAGCCCTGCCCCGAGCAACCCCTCTACTTCTATGCTCATCAAGTCTGCCCTCAAAAAGGGTAAGAAAAGGGGCCGTGAAGGATCATCGTCATCGAAAACTCCGTCCCCAGATCCAAAGCGTCTAAATTCAAGGAGAGTCATTCCAATAAGTATGTCACTGCCTCCTCCCCTTAAAGAAGTAGATATTACTACTGTAAATAACTCTAATGTCGATATCAATCCACCGGCGGAGGCGGTTCCCATTGTTTTAATCAGCACTACCCCATCTTGCTCTGAACCGAAAACTGTATCAAGTTGTTCTAATACTAATACTAGTAACATCAACGATTTGGAACCTCCCAAAAAAATAGAATCTGTTCCTAAGCCAAAACTAGTATTTGTATCCCGACTTGACCCTGAACTCCAAGCCAATGACAGAATTCAACATCTTGTTGCTAATAACTGCATTTCGAGTGCGTCAGCTATAAAATGCACTAAAATCAGTAAGCCTGACAGTTTTGTGTCATCGTTCAAAATAACTGCTCCTCCAGCATTTTTCGGCCCTCTCTGCGACAATAAATGTTGGCCTCCCGGTACACTTGTCAAAGAATTTGTAGTTCGATCAAAAAATCTTAATAACCGAATTGCTAAAGTATCATCTCCAAAAAACTTAACAGGATAACCCTCTTCTACCAAAATGTAAGAGGGATACGCAGCAAAACTGCTGAAGTTTTTAAAAACTCTCAAGCTTTTCCACATGATATCTTTGCTTTCACAGAAACATGGCTCAGTAGTTCATTTTTGGACACAGAAATTTTCGACGATGAGTTTTCTGTTTTCAGAAAGGATGGTCATTTGGATAAGCCGAAGGAAGTGGGCGGTGGAGTATTGATTGCTGTTCGTAATTGCATCTCATCTTCCCTTGTCTCTTTTCCCTTTAATGTTTCAATTGAACTCATTTGGGTTAAGGTTTCTTTTCAATCAAATGCTCTTTTTATTATTAATGTCTATATTCCACCGAAAAGTTCTGCGTCAGTTTTTGCCGAGCTATCGTTAATTCTTGATCATATGATTGATATTGCCAGTTCAATTAGCAGCATTTTACTGTTGGGTGACTTCAATTTACCTAACATTACGTGGACCCCTTCTGAAGACGAGTCCTATTAAGAAGCTGCCTTAACTTCTTCGCAACAGGAACTTCTTCATTTGGACAACATAACCTCTACTGACTTACAGCAAGAAACCTGTATTAATAATTGTAAAAATCGAATTCTCAATTTGGTCTTTTCTTCTGATGCTGTTAGTACGGTAGTTGTAGAATCTACCTCTGCCATTTCTAACGTAGACTCCTACCATCCCCCATTGGATATATTTTTTGATATGAGCAGCAATTTTCTTAATAACAGTAATGCCGAAGACTATTCTTATTCACTTGATTTCTGTAAAGCTGACTTTCATTACTTTACTTTACGACAATTTTAGTGCTTCAAATATTTCGAATATCCATGTTTGCTCTAACATTGACGACGCAGTTACTCAATTCTACGAAATTTTCAAAAGCTGCTTGATAAACTCAATTCTTAACCTTCCGAAGGCAAGGCTTTTTTTAACTACGTGAATAGCAAGTGGGGTTGTCCATCACCCCACCACCTTTTATTGTAAATGAAATAATATTTTAATTGAAAATTAATTCTTATTTATTATGAGATCGAATGTTTACATTAAAAGGAAACTGAGAAAAGTCTTTTTTTGAGATTTTTTAAAATCTAAGTAAATAATTTTCTACATTATATGCAGTTAAGGCTAATATCCCTGCGTTGTTCAGAGCAAGCGGGAACTTGGCATTTTATGCAAGAAGTTTTAACTTTTTTGCCCCGTTTTCTTGGACACAGTGCTCATCTTGCCTGCTTCTGTAATTTCGCCGGGGGTTCATCTGCAGGAGGTCCTTCCGTCATATTTAGAATATCGTGTAAAGTGCATCGTAGTTCTCGCGGCAAATTTGTTGAATAGTCACAATATTTCTTCTTGGTGTTCGACTCGAAGTTGGTGGAACAGACGACCAAACATGTTAATTCTTACCTCTTAGCACATTTGCTCGCAATTGTGGTAACGGCACATCATCATCATCGTCACTGCTTCCGCTGTTGGAAATAATGTCTTCCTCCTCTATGTGCACCGATAAATTGTCTTCTATTTCAGATATCTGACTGTCATCTGAATAACGGTCATCACCAGAACTTCCAGCGATTCTTTGAAGGTAGTTTTCAAGTTGGTTATCCGAAAGTGAAGCCATTTTTTGTCTTAAAACCAAAAATCAAAGTTAACTCCACAAAAAAAAAAAGTGTACGTAAACAGCAAAGGGGGTTCCTGGTAACCCCACGTAAAATTTAAAAATTAAATAAAACAAAAATTATGTCTTACCTCGACAAGCTAATACAAGCAACTAACAACATACAATGTAATTAGAGAATAGATCGATCGAGGGGAAGACATAATAACAGAAACAAAAGATATTACGGTTTTTCTCAAGTAGTGGGGTGATGGGTCACCCCGCTTGCCTTCGGAAGGTTAAGATATCTAAAAAAAACAACCCCAGCCTTCCGTGGTACACGAAAGAGCTTAAATCTCTACGCAACAAATGGAATAAGGCTTGGAAGTCTTACATTAAAAGTCTTTCAATTTCTGATCAAAATGTGTTCCTTGCACTTTTTGAAGAGTTCAATTTACTTTCCAGAAACCTATAGGCCGCATATGTGAAGGAAATGGAAATTTCGTTGAAGATTGATCCAAAGAAATCTTGGAAGTTTGTAAATTTAAAGAAGAAGTCTGATGGTTATCCAGTGAACTTTGTTTACAAAGATTCCGCTTTGACAAGCGCACCTGAGATATGCAATGCGTTTGCAAGGCATTTCAGTAAGTCCTTTATTGAAAATCCCGTCAATATAGACTTTGATTTCTTTGACTACTCCCGTGGTTTCCCCCAAGCCACTTTAAACAACATCCAAATTGATAATGATAAAGTTTTGCATTATCTTTCATTGCTGAAAGATGATTACTCTCCCGGTTCTGATGGCATTCCTCCTATTTTTGATATTTGATATTTATTCATAGATTTTAACAAACATTTACAAAGATTACAATGAGTATCTTAAATAACGTAAATGTGATCATTTAAATAGTAATTACATTTATAAATTAGATAAAATATTAATGGTTTCAAAAATTTAAATAAAGACATAAAGCTCTTATAATTAAGTGAATTTTGTTTTTAAAATATGAAAACGAAGAAAACGAAAATGAAAAAAAAGCTAAATAAAAGTTTTAACAATAAAATAAAATAAAATTAGGTTAATTTAACAGTTTAGAATAGAAGCCCTAATACCTATAAGTTGCCAGCCAAGTAATTGAACAGAGACACATCAAAACCACCAACAAAACAAAGTCTTCTTATGCCAAGAGGCAGAGAGTTCCAGAAGCGAATAGCGTGAACAAAAAATTGTCGCTCAGTAGTAACACAATTAGCACGCTGGGAAACTAACGTAAAAGTACGAGATGAATTTGAAAAATGCAGTTTATTATATAAATAGGCAGGTTGTCGTGAAGTTATTATTTTATGAAGATATTTAGCCATGCAGTATTCCAAATGCTGATCCAGTGTTAATCCCAGAATATTGCTTTTATACGCCGAAATATGATCATCACGTTTTAAACCGTACACATAGCGAGTAACGTTATTAAAGGCTACATTAAGTTTCCTTCGAGATTCGGCATTGCAGTACATAAATACTTCAGATCCAAATGTTAAAATTGGTACTATAAGAGATCTAACTAACAATAATCTAGTTCTAACTGGGGTATAATGTTGCGACATGAATAGGTTTCTTAAGCATCCATATATTTTACCGACAGTAATACCAACATGAAGATCCCATCTTAAATTGTTACTGAACCAAATTCCCAGATTTTTAGCCTTATCAACAAATTCTATTTGTGCATTTCCAAGATGGATATTTGCAAGACCACTAGGATTCAAGCCATTTTTAGATATTAGCATACACTTTGACTTTTTTGGATTCAAACATAGACCATTACTTTTGGACCACTGAAAGATGTTTTCAAGGTCATTATTAAATTTAAATATGGCATCCTCAATTAGATCTGTTTTACAGCTTAGATACATCTGCACATCATCGGCATACATATGGATAGAAGAGTAAGTAATACTATCAGGGAGGTCATTAATGAAAATTGAGAAGAGAAGTGGGCCCAAAATTGATCCTTGAGGTACGCCCATGGATGTATAATTGAAATTCGACATATAATTACCTATCAAAATGGCTTGATTTCTACCTGATAAATAAGAATTTATTAATGAAGCTGCTGAGGAAGAGAAATTGAACTTTGTCAAAAGTTTCGCTACAAGTATTGAGTGATTTACCGAGTCAAAAGCTTTGGAAAAGTCTAACAATGCCAACACCGAAATATGATCATTATCCATTGACGATCTTAAATCATCCGTTACTTTAAGCAGCGCAGATGTACAACTGTGTTGTTTTCTAAAGCCAGACTGGTGCATACTGAGTAAGTCATACTGTTGAAGATGGGTCGATATTTGGCTATGGACAATTTTCTCAAATACTTTAGACAGAAACGGTAATATCGCAATAGGGCGAAATTCGGGGGGCGTTTGAGAGGTGCCTTTAGTTTTTGGGATAGGTATTATCTTTGCGGTTTTCCAAGCGTCAGGAAAGCAGGATGTCATAAGAACAGTATTAAATAGATGGGTAAGTACTGGAAGGATAAAGGGTAGGATAGTTTTAATAAATAGAGGATGTATTTCATCAAGACCTGATGATTTAGATGTAATACTTAGCACCGCTCTATAAACATCAGACTGCTCCACTCTGCGAAACTCAAAACCATCACTAGGAGGAAGCGCATTTTGGGGGTATGGTGATGATATCACGGGACATTGCACAAATTTGTTGTTCAGATCATTTAAGTCAATGCCAGAGAAATCAATGTCATCTTGAGTACCAACTCCAATACCTCTTATATTTTTCCACAGAGTTTTTTGTGGTAATTTAGTATTAAGGTGTTTTGAATAATAATCACGCTTAGCTTTACGTATTTTAAGATTAACCACATTTCTTATTTTGCGAAAATCATTATAAATCTCAGGCAGTCGAAACCGCTTCCATCTTCTAAATGCGGCATCCCGCCTCTTTGTAAGTTCAATAATCTCAGGAGTAAACCAAGTTAATAGCGGATTTTTAATAGATTTAGTTTTAATGGGAGCGTGGGTATTAAACAAGTTAAGGATTTTATCATTAAATAAGTCGAGTTGTCCATTAGATGACGGATTATTAAACAAACTTTGCCAATCAACCCTTTCCAGATCAGCTTGAAGTATATCAGTATTTATGGATTTAAAATCTCTATATATCACTGACCGAGGTGCTACAGAGAACGATATTTTAAAAGTAGCAAATAATAAATCATGTTTGGAAAACATAGGAGCAGAAGCTTGACTAAAGAAAACATCACCATTCGTATTTGAGAAAAATAAATCTAATAAAGTACTACTAGTATTAGTGAAATGGGTAGGAACCAATGGGTTTATTAGATTTAAACCTAGAGATTGCATATTATTTATAAATCCGTCACTATTCTCTTTTTTCAAGACATTACAATTAAAATCGCCACAAATGATTACGTCTGAGTAATTACCTGATATATTTTCAAGTAGTGAGTAAACGGGAGATATATCGATTTGATTGTTCGGCCGATAATACACTCCTAAAAGAGTTTTCCTTTCGCCCAAAATCGAAATAAAGCAATACTGACTTAAACTGTCTTGGGGGGATGATATGACGAACCTACATTTTATACTAGAACGAACATATATTGCAGTACCAGAACCTATCTTATTATATCTGTCACCACGAAATAATCTAAAGCCATTCAAACCATAGATAACATTAGGCTTAAACCAAGTTTCTGAGACACACACAACATCAACATCCGAACCAACAAACAGCTTTCTAAACTCATCTATCTTACAGAACAAGCTTTGTGCATTTATGTGACATACACGTAATCCATTACATTGTTTACAAAAAATATTCAGTAAGATGCGCAAATTTGTATTCACTCCATCGCTAGTAACAGAAACTTGACTCATGAGAGCAATTCGATATGCAGAATAAACATAGAATCTACCTCTGAGGCAAAAGATAATCGACTCTGAATGATAGAAAAGTAGGTATATCTGCTACAAATCTGGCAAGCAACAAATATAGGCATAAGGAAACTATACGAAAAAAAGATCACATATTTAAAATAAAAAGGAAAAAATAAAATATAAATATAAATAAAGATAAATATTATTATATACATATTATGGTAAAAGTATCCCAAGCGAGGCTAAAAAACAGCTTACGTTGATTGAAAGTTGTTGTCATCATATCATTCAGTCGCAACTAGCTGGTTCAAGTCAGTTGAGTGATCGATTCGAAAAGCTTTTTCGTTTTGTGGAAGTCGCACATACACACATCCATTGCGGGTGTAAACAGAAGAAAGCTTGTTTGGATTTTGTCTTTTTAATTGAAGAGCTTTCCGGAGAATTGTTTGGTTGTGTGATGTAAGGCTCTCATTTAAGTATATTCGGCTGTCAGAATCCATTCCAACGTGACGGAGACACATTGTTTGTTTTATTGTTTTGTATTTATCATTAATTGATTTAAATAAAGTAATTTTATCTGCAACCGACTCAAATTTTATTATAATTGCTGTGTCTTTTTTGTTGTTTTTGGGTTTCACACGGAAAATCTGTTTAGGCGCAGATATGTCGGGGCAATCCATAGAGGTGCACAACATGTTGAAAATGTTGGCCACATTTTCATTAGCAATTTGTGGTACACCATATAATAAAGCATCAGCAGCAATGTGTTCCCGGTGCATTCGGTCAAGAGCTCTTTGTAGTTCGGCAATTTCCAAGTTTTTTTGTTTTGCTTCGGTAATGTTTGATGTGAGCTGGTTTTCGAATACGTCAACTCTAGTTATCAGCGCAGTTAAGTTGTTGGTGACTTCTTCTATGCGACCATTTAAGTCAAGTACAATTTTGTCTAATTTATCATATAAATTTTTACTGACATCCATAATAAGTAATTTGAGTTCTGAGGTGCAATCACTTATTTGTTTATTGAGTCGAGTTTCCAGAGACTTAATTAACTTTCCTGCGTAATTAGATTGCACTGGGGAAGGCAATTGTTGTTGGGTCATTGCCGATCTTAGGTCTCTATTTGTTGGCATTTTATTTTATAGCTTGCACGGCAATTAATTTTTATAGTTTTTAGATTAAGAAAAGTCAGTTGTGATAAAATCTTACACTTATTTAAAGCACTTTAACTTAGTGTATTTTTAAGGCGGCTTTTCGAGAAATTTGGATGGTAAATTTAGGAAATTACTTGAACTAAATTGCGACACGTATTTTTCACGTCAGACACTTTCCACCATTTTCTTTCACATAATATTAAAAAAATAATATTAAAAAAATGTTCCTCCATTTTAGCTTCTCCCTTGCAATTCCTTTTCAAGCTATCCCTTAAATCCGGTAAATTTCCTCAACTATGGAAAGATTCGTTCATTACTCCCGTTTTCAAAAAGGGTAATAAGTCCGATATCAATAACTACAGACTGATTTCCAAACTGTCTTCTATTCCAAAGCTTTTCGAACAAGTAGTTTGTGATAGCTTAACGTTTTTCTGCAAACATTTAATCTGCCATCAACAACACGGCTTCATGCAGAAGCGGTCTACTGTCACAAACTAACTTACCTTTATGAACAAGTGCTCAATGGCATTAGAGAGTGGACATGAGCTGGATTGTATCTACACAGATTTCTCAAAAGCTTTTGACCAACTCTCACATGAAATCATCATTTTCAAATTGAAAGCTTAAGGTTTCCCTGTAGGATTTGTTAATTGGATATATTCATATCTCCGAAACAGATCATATATAGTTAAGTTCAGAAATTCGTTTTCTTACCCTTTCCCAGCAAAATCAGGAGTGCCACAAGGCAGCCATCTTGGCCCGTTACTGTTTATACTAGCTATAAATGACGTAACTTCGTGTATTCATTCTAGTAAGATCCTTGTTTTCGATGATGATATGAAAATTTTCAAATCTATCTAGAACTAGCGGTACCCGGCGCGCGTTGCTACGCCCAAAAAAACACTTATGCGTATTTAATGTGAAATTAAATTTATTTATATATTTTATCTCAATGCTAGCGGATAAGCAATATTTTTGGTCGTTTTAGTTGGTGTATAAATATACAAATTTTTTGGCATACACACAAAGTGCAGTTAATTTGATTGTTAAACTGAACATGATAACATTGATAAATTGTGGCTTGAATATTTTGCTGCATTTGACAAAAAATTGGGAAAATAAAAAGTCATTTGTTGTGCGATTCAAATCCTTTTCCGATGTTCAAAAGTTGTTTGGAAAATGTTTGGGTGGACGATTCTTGCACCAAATGGACACGCACGTTCGTTGAGAGTTTAATTTTTTCGACTCAGTTCCATAAATATGATGCTTTTATTCAACGAAAGGAAAACATTTTTATAAATAAGTTGAAAAAAAAACTTTGCCAAAAGCCCGCATTTTTCTGTCTTCCACCCGGGCATTCCGCTTAAAAATTTATGAAAAAACTTTATTCTACAAGTTTTCTTTCAAATTTCGCTAAATCTTATATAGTTTTTCACTTATCTTTAATCTAACTCTAGTTTTTATAGATAAAAACTGATTATATGACTAATGTTAGCCCCTCATTTTTTATTTTTTTTAGATTTGTTGTGCTGCGTTTTGCTAAACTTGTGCTGCTATGTGCCGTAAATATAAACTTTTAATCTCCAAAGCTCTAGCTTTAATAGCCAAAAAACGATTTTTATAACCAAAAAACCTTTGTATGAAAAACAAGAAAAAAAACGGCCATTTTTTGTGCTGAGTTGTGCTTTCATGTGCCGTTGAAATACAAAATTTATCTTAAAAGCTCTAGTTTTTATAGATAAAAATCGATTTTATGACTAAGGTTAGCCCCGCCATTTTTTTTTAATTTGTTGTGCTGCGTTGTGCTAAACGTGTGCTACTATGTGCCGTAAATATAAACTTTGTATATTTAAACCTCTCGTTTATATCAGCAAGAAATGATTTTATGACTCAAGTTAGACCCCGCCATTTTTTTTTTAAGATTTGTTGTGCTGCGTTGTGGTAGACTTGTGCTGTCATGTGCCATTAAGATAAAGTCATATCTCCAAGGTTTATGTTTTTATAACTCAATAAATTATCTTTGAAAACAAAGCTGACCCGCCACCGGCTGTGCCTACCTATCTTTCCATATATATTATATGGTTATATAATGTAACTATATATAAAATAGCCTTAAGATTACCATCATATAATATATAAAAGTCTGTAAATTTCTTATAACGGATTCATTAAACGTACCAATATGTACTGGTATGTATTCCTTAATTTTGTGGATCACGTAGTAGGTGTACAAATATGACATGTCTATTGTTCTGAAATTAATTTTCTTAACAATTTTACTATGCCAGGCGTTCGTTTTACCCCACACCAAATAAAAGTTAAGTACCTGCTTTTAGTAAAACAAGAATGAATACTTATTCATATTTTTTTCCTGAACTACCCTTAAATGTCAAGTATCATCATTTTAAAATATTAGTGGTCTGTGTAGTATTCTAATTTTGTGAGTAAATTAGTGATATCAATCATTTTCATTGTTTTTCTTTTTTTGTTTGCTTGGGTATTTTTGTCTTTTCTTTTTTTGCTTTTTTTTCTTTTCTTGATGCTATTTTGAGCTTTCGAAATTGTATTACATAAGCTACATAAGCTATTTAATTCCTCTTTAATAAACTTTTTTTTCCTCTTTCTTTAAAAAAGCTTTTAATCCTAGCTTTTGTTTTTACTAACATCGCGTTAAATTAAAACATCTGTAAGGTTTACATTTGTTTAAATTAAATATATTTTATTGACAAATTGTCAATCTGCCGGCTGTGAGTGTCTGAGCGCACTGTATTGAGTCTTATCAACCTCCGGCTCGAATCCTAAGCGAGTCCGTGTTATTTTTTTTTTTCGTTCTTTTTTTATTTTTTAAGTTGTATTCCGCTTACAACTAACATCGTAAATTTTCGTTGTATCAAATTTTTTATAAGTAAAATAAAATATTTTTTTTTTCTTTCTTTTTTTGTCTCTCATCTCTTTGTATTGCAATGGCCTGCTCAGCTGAAAAATGTACAGAGCACTCAAATTCAACTCCCCATTTTGCTTGCTTTGGCCCTTGTGGGAATTCATTCCACGATAAATGCTTGAGTTTTATTGATAAAATCAACTCTTCAAAATTTGCTTTTTGGTACTGTAAAACCTGTATCAAAATATCCTTGTCGCAATTTTCATTCAGAATGTCGTCTCTCAAGGATGATATTATTAAAATTGCTAAGAACTTTGATGTTTTACATGAAAATTTTAACTCAGTTGTAGCAAATGTAGTTTCAATTCCTTCCCCAATTAAAAGTGTAAGCAAATCAACGTCAACAGAGCCGTTAGATCCTGACTCCATTCATCCTTCAGCCCTGCCCCGAGCAACCCCTCTACTTCTATGCTCATCAAGTCTGCCCTCAAAAAGGGTAAGAAAAGGGGCCGTGAAGGATCATCGTCATCGAAAACTCCGTCCCCAGATCCAAAGCGTCTAAATTCAAGGAGAGTCATTCCAATAAGTATGTCACTGCCTCCTCCCCTTAAAGAAGTAGATATTACTACTGTTAATAACTCTAATGTCGATATCAATCCACCGGCGGAGGCGGTTCCCATTGTTTTAATCAGCACTACCCCATCTTGCTCTGAACCGAAAACTGTATCAAGTTGTTCTAATACTAATACTAGTAACATCAACGATTTGGAACCTCCCAAAAAAATAGAATCTGTTCCTAAGCCAAAACTAGTATTTGTATCCCGACTTGACCCTGAACTCCAAGCCAATGACAGAATTCAACATCTTGTTGCTAATAACTGCATTTCGAGTGCGTCAGCTATAAAATGCACTAAAATCAGTAAGCCTGACAGTTTTGTGTCATCGTTCAAAATAACTGCTCCTCCAGCATTTTTCGGCCCTCTCTGCGACAATAAATGTTGGCCTCCCGGTACACTTGTCAAAGAATTTGTAGTTCGATCAAAAAATCTCAATAACCGAATTGCTAAAGTATCATCTCCAAAAAACTTAACAGGATAACCCTCTTCTACCAAAATGTAAGAGGGATACGCAGCAAAACTGCTGAAGTTTTTAAAAACTCTCAAGCTTTTCCACATGATATCTTTGCTTTCACAGAAACATGGCTCAGTAGTTCATTTTTGGACACAGAAATTTTCGACGATTAGTTTTCTGTTTTCAGAAAGGATGGTCATTGGTCATGTGGATAAGCGGAAGGAAGTGGGCGGTGGCGTATTGATTGCTGTTCGTAATTGCATCTCATCTTCCCTTGTCTCTTTTCCCTTTAATGTTTCAATTGAACTCATTTGGGTTAAGGTTTCTTTTCAATCAAATGATCTTTTTATTATTAATGTCTATATTCCACCGAAAAGTTCTGCGTCAGTTTTTGCCGAGCTATCGTTAATTCTTGATCATATGATTGATATTGCCAGTTCAATTAGCAGCATTTTACTGTTGGGTGACTTCAATTTACCTAACATTACGTGGACCCCTTCTGAAGACGAGTCCTATTAAGAAGCTGCCTTAACTTCTTCGCAACAGAAACTTCTTCATTTGGACAACATAACCTCTACTGACTTACAGCAAGAAACCTGTATTAATAATTGTAAAAATCGAATTCTCAATTTAGTCTTTTCTTCTGATGCTGTTAGTACGGTAGTTGTAGAATCTACCTCTGCCATTTCTAACGTAGACTCCTACCATCCCCCATTGGATATATTTTTTGATATGAGCAGCAATTTTCTTAATAACAGTAATGCCGAAGACTTCTTATTCACTTGATTTCTGTAAAGCTGACTTTCAATTACTTTACTTTACGACAATTTTAGTGCTTCAAATATTTCGAATATCCATGTTTGCTCTAACATTGACGACGCAGTTACTCAATTCTACGAAATTTTCAAAAGCTGCTTGATAAACTCAATTCTTAAGATATCTAAAAAAAACAACCCCAGCCTTCCGTGGTACACGAAAGAGCTTAAATCTCTACGCAACAAATGGAATAAGGCTTGGAAGTCTTACATTAAAAGTATTTCAATTTCTGATCAAAATGTGTTCCTTGCACTTTTTGAAGAGTTCAATTTACTTTCCAGAAACCTATATGCCGCATATGTAAAGGAAATGGAAATTTCGTTGAAGATTGATCCAAAGAAATCTTGGAAGTTTGTAAATTTAAGGAAGAAGTCTGATGGTTATCCAGTGAACTTTGTTTACAAAGATTCCGCTTTGACAAGCTCACCTGAGATATGCAATGCGTTTGCAAGGCATTTCAGTAAGTCCTTTATTGAAAATCCCGTCAATATAGACTTTGATTTCTTTGACTACTCCCGTGGTTTCCCCCAAGCCACTTTAAACAACATCCAAATTGATAATGATAAAGTTTTGCATTATCTTTCATTGCTGAAAGATGATTACTCTCCCGGTTCTGATGGCATTCCTCCTATAATATTAAAAAAATGTTCCTCCATTTTAGCTTCTCCCTTGCAATTCCTTTTCAAGCTATCCCTTAAATCCGGTAAATTTCATCAACTATGGAAAGATTCGTTCATTACTCCCGTTTTCAAAAAGGGTAAAAAGTCCGATATCAATAACTACAGACTGATTTCCAAACTGTCTTCTATTCCAAAGCTTTTCGAACAAGTAGTTTGTGATAGCTTAACGTTTTTCTGCAAACATTTAATCTGCCATCAACAACACGGCTTCATGCAGAAGCGGTCTACTGTCACAAACTAACTTACCTTTATGAACAAGTGCTCAATGGCATTAGAGAGTGGACATGAGCTGGATTGTATCTACACAGATTTCTCAAAAGCTTTTGACCAACTCTCACATGAAATCATCATTTTCAAATTGAAAGCTTTAGGTTTCCCTGTAGGATTTGTTAATTGGATATATTCATATCTCCGAAACAGATCATATATAGTTAAGTTCAGAAATTCGTTTTCTTACCCTTTCCCAGCAAAATCAGGAGTGCCACAAGGCAGCCATCTTGGCCCGTTACTGTTTATACTAGCTATAAATGACGTAACTTCGTGTATTCATTCTAGTGAGATCCTTGTTTTCGATGATGATATGAAAATTTTCAAATCTATCTAGAACTAGCGGTACCCGGCGCGCGTTGCTACGCCCAAAAAAACACTTATGCGTATTTAATGTGAAATTAAATTTATTTATATATTTTATCTCAATGCTAGCGGATAAGCAATATTTTTGGTCGTTTTAGTTGGTGTATAAATATACAAATTTTTTGGCATACACACAAAGTGCAGTTAATTTGATTGTTAAACTGAACATGATAACATTGATAAATTGTGGCTTGAATATTTTGCTGCATTTGACAAAAAATTGGGAAAATAAAAAGTCATTTGTTGTGCGATTCAATTCCTTTTCCGATGTTCAAAAGTTGTTTAGAAAATGTTTGGGTGGACGATTCTTGCACCAAATGGACACGCACGTTCGTTGAGAGTTTAATTTTTTCGACTCAGTTCCATAAATATGATGCTTTTATTCAACGAAAGGAAAACATTTTTATAAATTAGTTGAAAAAAAAACTTTGCCAAAAGCCCGCATTTTTCTGTCTTCCACCCGGGCATTCCGCTTAAAAATTTATGAAAAAAACCAAAAGGAATTTAAAAAAAACTGAACCAAAATTGTTAAAAGCATGAATTTTTTTTCCTTCCACCCGATCGTCACGAAACCTTCACAGGAACCATCCCTGGACTTAACTATATTTACCCCGAAAATTTCATAAAGATCCATTGGGTGGTTTAGGACTCCATACGCAACATACATATATACACACATCCATTTTTATATATACATATATAGCCTTTACCCGAGGCTTCGCTCGCGTTTCAGCTGATCAAGAAGTAGACTGTACCTTGAGGAGTATAGTCTATCGTAATCAAGCTTCTTCTTCTTTTATAGCTTTATAATTTATTACCTACATTAAACCGTGATAAAAAGAAACCTATAAGATATACCAGATTATAATCAAGCTCTGTGCTAAATTACATTCAGATCCGTTCAGCCATTCTGGTGTGATTTCAAAAATTAAAACAAATCTATCCCACGGGAACCATACATTTTACCGAGATAAAAAGTAGCCCATATGCTATTCCAGACTATAATCTATCTCTGTGCTAAATTTCATTCAGATCCGTTCAGCCATTCTGATGTGATTTCAAAAATTAAAACAAATCTATCCCACGGGAACCATTCATTTTACCGGGATAAAAAGTAGCCAATATGCTTTTCCAGACTATAATCTATATCTGTGCTAAATTTCATTCAGATCCATTCAGCCATTCTGGTGTGATTTCAAAAATTTAAACAAATCTATCCCACGGCAACCATATATTTTACCGGGATAGAAAGTAGCCAATATGCTATTCCAGACTATAATCTATCTCTGTGCATAAATTCATTCAGATGCGTTCAGCCATTCTGGTGTGATTTCAAAAATTAAAACAAATCTATCCCACGGGAACCATATATTTTACCGGGATAAAAAGTAGCCAATATGCTATTGCAGACTATAATCTATCTCTGTGCTAAATTTCATTCAGATGAGTTCAGCCATTCTGGTGTAATTTCAAAAATTAAAATAAATCTATCCCATGGGAACCATACATTTTACAGGGATAGAAAGTAGCCAATATGCTATTCCAGACTATAATCTATCTGTGTGCTAAATTTAATTCAGATCCGTTCAGCCATTCTGGTGTGATTTCAAAAATTAAAACAAATCTATCCCACGGGAACCATACATTTTACCGGGATAAAAAGTAGCCAACATGCTATTCCAGACTATAATCTCTATCTGTGCTAAATTTCATTCAGATGAGTTCAGCCATTCTGGTGTGATTTCAAAAATTAAAACAAATATATCCCACGGGAACCATACATTTTACCGGGATAAAAAGTAGCCAATATGCTATTCCAGACTATAATCTATCTCTGTGTTAAATTTCCTTCAAATCCGTTCAGCCATTCTGGTGTGATTTCAAAAATTAAAACAAATCTATCCCACGGGAACCATACATTTTACCGGGATAAAAGGTAGCCAATATGCTATTCCAGACTATTTTCTATCTCTGTGCTAAATTTCATTCAGATGAGTTCAGCCATTATTGTGTTATTTCAAAAACTAAAACAAATCTATCCCACGGGAACCATACATTTTACCGGGATAAAAAGTAGCCAATATGCTATTCCAGACTATAATCTATCTCTGTGCTAAATTTCATTCAGATGAATTCAGCCATTCTGGTGTGATTTCAAAAATTAAAACAAATCTATCCCACGGGAACCATACATTTTACCGGGATAAAAAGTAGCCAATATGCTATTCCAGACTATAATCTATCTCTGTGCTAAATTTCATTCAGATCCGTTCAGCCATTCTGGTGTGATTTCAAAAATTAAAACAAATCTATCCCACGGGAACCATACATTTTACCGGGATAAAAAAGTAGCCAATATGCTATTCCAGACTATTTTCTATCTCTGTGCTAAATTTCATTCAGATGAGTTCAGCCATTCGGTGTTATTTCAAATATTAAAATAAATCTATCAGACGGGAACCATACATTTTACAGGGATAGACAGTAGCCAATATGCTATTCCAGACTATAATCTGTCTCTGTACTAAATTTCATTCAGATCCGTTCAGCCATTCTGGTGTAATTTCAAAAATTAAAACAAATCTATCCCACAGGAACCATACATTTTACCGGGATAAAAAATAGCCAATATGCTATTCCAGACTATAATCTATCTCTGTGCTAAATTTCATTCAGATCCGTTCAGCCATTCTGGTGTGATTTCAAAAATTAAAACAAATCTATCCCACGGGAACCATACATTTTACCTGGATAAAAAGTAGCCAATATGCTATTCCAGACTATAATCTATCTCTGTGCTAAATTTCATTCAGATGAGTTCAGCCATTTTGGTGTGATTTCAAAAATTAAAATAAATCTATCCCACGGGAACCATACATTTTATAGGGAAAGAAAGTAGCCAATATGCTATTCCAGACTATTTTCTATCTCTGTGCTAAATTTCATTCAGATGAGTTCAGCCATTCTGGTGTTATTTCAAAAATTAAAATAAATCTATCCCACGGGAACCATACATTTTACAGGGATATAAAGTAGCCAATATGCTATTCCAGACTATAATCTATCTCTGTACTAAATTTCATTCAGATCCGTTCAGCCATTCTGGTGTGATTTCAAAAATTAAAACAAATCTATCCCACAGGAACCATACATTTTACCGGGATAAAAAGTAGCCAATATGCTATTCCAGACTATAATCTATCTCTGTGCTAAATTTCATTCAGATCCGTTCATCCATTCTGGTGTAATTTCAAAAATTAAAACAAATCTATCCCACGGGAACCATATATTTTACCGGGATAAAAAGTAGCCAATATGCTACTCCAGACTATAATCTATCTCTGTGCTAAATTTCATTCAGATCCGTTTATCCATTCTGGTGTAATTTCAAAAATTAAAACAAATCTATCCCACGGGAACCATATATTTTACCGGGATAAAAAGTAGCCAATATGCTATTCCAGACTATAATCTATCTCTGTGCTTAATTTCATTCAGATGAGTTCAGCCATTCTGGTGTAATTTCAAAAATTTAAATTAATCTATCCCACGGGTACCATACATTTTACAGGGTTAGAAAGTAGCCAATATGCCATTCCAGACTATAATCTATCTCTGTAATAAATTTCATTCAGATGAGCTCAGCCAGTCTTGTGTAATTTCAAAAATTAAAACTAATCTATCCCACGGGAACCATACATTTTACCGGGATAAAAAGTAGCCAATATGCTATTCCAGACTATAATCAATCTCTGTGCTAAATTTCATTCAGATGAGTTCAGCCATTCTGGTGTGATTTCAAAAATTAAAACAAATCTATCCCACGGGAACCATAAATTTTACCGGGATAAACAGTAGCCAATATGCTATTCCAGACTATTTTCTATCTCTGTGCTAAATTTCATTCAGATGAGTTCAGTCATTCTGGTGTTATTTCAAAAATTAAAATAAATCTATCCCACGGGAACCATACATTTTACAGGGATAGGTTAGGTTAGGTTAGGTTAAGGTGGCTGTCAGTCAACGACTGACACACTTAGACCAGATACTAGGTCCATTGTGATACCACATATGAAAGTGAGGCACTACCTCACTAATTTTAAAACCAATTGGAACTTTTAACAAAGCGATGGAGACAGTGGATGTCTGTCTGAGTTAGGTCATTGATATCGTTGAGGAAGAAATCTCCCAAATGTAATTTTCGTCTTTGTGAGAGGGCAGGGCATGAACAAAGAAGATGAGTTATAGTCTCTTCCTCTTCCTCGTCCATGCAACTTCTGCAGAAGTCGTTCGAGAAGACACCGAGTCTAATAGCATGTCTGCCTATAAGACAGTGTCCAGTTATGACACCGATTAAGGAGCTAAGGTGTGATCTACCAAGAGATAACAAACATTTGGAACGTTTTGGATCTAGTTTTGGCCAGATCTGTTTTGTCGCCTGACAGGTAGTCAAGTTTGACCACCTAAGATTTGTTTCGTTCATGGCATCGTGTTTTAGCATGAGTTTACATGTAGCGATAGGTATACCAATATTCCTCCTGTCGGGTGAAAGTGGTTCAGTAGTTCCATATCTGGCGAGTTCATCGGCCTTGCAGTTTCCTGGAATATCTCTATGTCCCGGCACCCAAAAAAGGTGAATGTTAAACTGTTCTGCCATCTCCGCGAGAGATGAGCGACAGTTGCGGGCTGTTGCTGAGTTCGTGGAAACCGCCTCGAATGATTTAAGGGCTGCTTGGCTGTCTGAAAAGATGCGGATATTCGACGTGGATATCACGTTTTCCTTGAGCCAGGATAGAACCTCTTTTATCGTCAGAAGTTCCGCTTGGAACACGCTACAATAGTTAGGGAGTCGGAAAGAGAGACTAAGATTTAGTCCTTCTGAGTACACTCCGCCCCCAACCCCATCTTCGGTTTTTGAACCATCAGTGTAGAAATGAATCGAATCATCTCTCGAGAAATGTCCTTCGTCCCAGTCAGACCGTGATGGAATGGAGACTCGGAAGTTGTTTTCAAAAACCAGTTGGGGTATGGTGTAGTCAGAGTGACTTGGAATCGTTCTGAATGAATTCAGAATAATAGTGTGGCCAATTGAGTTATTGGTCCATTGAGAGGTGGCTCTGAGACGTATTGCTGTACTCGCCGCCATTTGTTTACTAAAAATGTCGAGGGGTGTAAGATTAAGAAGAATGTCTAAGGCAGTTGAAGGTGTCGTACGCAGTGCTCCAGTGATGCATAGACACGCTGATCTTTGGACTTTGCTTAGGTGGTCCCGGTAGGACACTTTATCCAAAGCAGTCCACCATACTGTGATCCCATAAGTAAGTATCGGTCTTATGACCGCTGTATATAGCCAGTGGGTAATTTGTGGGGATAAACCCCATTTGTTCCCTATTGCTTTTTTGCAAGAAAAGAGAGCCCCCGTGGCCTTTTTTACTCTTTCCTGAATGTTGGGTTTCCATGTGAGCTTCTTATCTAGAACGAGGCCTAGATATTTAGCTTCATTTGAGAAAGTTAGTGGAGTTCCATTGATAGACGGAGCATTTAGGTGTGGAATTTTATATTTCCTTGTGAAGAGGACCAGTTCAGTTTTGTGGGGGTTTACTCCTAGCCCACATTTACCAGTCCACTTAAGAAGCTTGTTAAGAGCTGTTTGCATTAGCTCAATAAGAATTTGAGCATGTTTTCCTGATATCGCAATGGCGACGTCATCAGCGTATGCAATCACTTTGAATCCCTCTGCTTCCAGGTCAACTAGAAGTTCATTGACAACTAAGTTCCATAGAAGAGGGGATAGGACTCCACCTTGTGGAGTACCTCTGCTGACTGATCTTCTTAGGGAGACGTCTCCTAGGGTTGAGTTGATTAGCCTACTTTTTAGCATAAGATTTATAAGCTCACTCAGGGATCTGTCTACTTTAAGATTGTCTAGTGCCGTTGTGATTGCTTGGTTGCTGACGTTGTTAAAAGCACCCTCGATATCAAGGAATGCTACCAGAGTATACTCTTTGTGATGTAGGGAATATTCGATAGCGCTTACTAAGGTATGCAAGGCAGTGTCTACCGATTTTCCTTTACAGTAAGCGTGTTGTGCTGTAGACACTAGAGTTGTGTCTATGGCATTTCGCAAATGGATATCAATCAGACGTTCTAAAGTTTTAAGAAGGAATGATGATAGACTTATAGGTCTGAGGTCTTTTGGATACACTTGGGAACATTTTCCCGCTTTGGGAATGAACACAACTTTTACTTCCCTCCATAACGATGGAATGTATTTCAACTCTAAACATCCGTTTAGTACTACTTCCAGGATAGGGATAATAATATCCATAGACTGTTGAAGTTCTGCTGGTATTATACCGTCAGGTCCAGCAGATTTATATGGATTGAAGCTGTTGATAGCCCATTTTAGTTTTTCCCTAGTGATCAGACCAAGTTTACTAGTTTTATTATTGGTTGGTCCAATTGGACTACAATCAATGTTTGCTATGTTAAGGGAGCTACCTGGGAAATGGGTGTCAAGTAGCAAGTTAAGCGATTCTTCGCAGGTATTGGTCCATGAGCCGTCTGCTTTTTTAAAGAAACTAGGCATTGTAGGATTGGTAGAGAGGATTTTCCTTAATCTAGAGGCCTCTGAAGTATCTTCTATTTTACCACAGAAGTTCCTCCAGGAGGCTCTTTTACTTTTCCTCAGCTCTTTTTTATATAATTTCAAGGATTCTTTGTAGGAATCCCAGTCTGCGATTTCTTTGGAGTATTTAGCTCGGTTGAAGGACATTCTACAAGTATTCCTGAGCGGTTTAAGCCCCGAGTTCCACCAAGGTGGCTTCCGTTTTCCTCTTATACGAGTAAGAGGGCAGGAGGCTGACAATGATTTGTTAAGGGCTGCTGTTAGATCGTTGACTTTTTTGTCAAGTTCGTTTATATTAGAAGGGATTTTCAAAAGATCAGGTTTAATTAAACCTTTTAGAGTATCCCTGTATTTTTGCCAATCAGTCTTTCGATATTTACGGAAGGCTGGTTGTTTATTAGTGTCATCAATAAGTTCGAATTGGATGTATCTGTGATCAGAGAATGAGTGCTCTGCAGACACTTTCCAATTCGTGATCCTATGATGAATCGAATCGGAGACAAGTGTTATGTCTAAGACTTCTTGTCTGTTTCTGGTTATGAATGTTGGTTCATTCCCAGTGTTAGTTACAATTAGGTAAGTACTGAGAATATAATCAAAAAGAGACTCACCTCTATCATTTATATTTGTACTCCCCCAGACTGTATGGTGTGCGTTGGCGTCACAACCAATTAGGAGGCACGTATTTAGCCGCTCTGATTCCTCTATAATTCTCCTCAGCATGTCACTGGGGAGGGGGCCGAGATGGTCGTGGCCAAGGTAAGCTGAGGCAAGCCAGTATATGCCTTTTTTGGTCTGCAATCTGACCGTAGTAACGTCTCGATCGCTGTAGTCAGGGAGTATAAATACATTAATATTACTTCTCACTAATATGCAGGATCGTGGCTCACCTTTGTCCAAAGCATACAGCAAGTAGTACCCAGGAGTCCTGAGTCCATGAACAATAGATTTGACAATCCATGGTTCCTGGATCAGGACAATATCTTCCCCTTTTGTTTGCAGTCGGAGAAGAAGGGAGGCCGAAGCCAGTTTGGAATGTTGGAGGTTAATCTGTAGTAGCTGA